>PVHP010012882.1:0-42051 GCA_004024765.1 Zapus hudsonius
AACCTCATGTGTTTTTCTAGAATTCATAAAACCATGGCATGAAAACTTGCAAACTTGTAGTAAAGACTCAGCTTTTCCATACCTCTATATTTTATTTTAATTGCACAAAATTAAGAGGTTATGTAATATGTTATTCAATACATATGTGTCTAATGATCAAATTGGTGCTGCTAACATTTCCATCTGCTTAAACTTCTTGATTAACATGAAATAATTGTACACATGTATGAGTTATACCAAGATATTTCAGAACATGTATACAGTATGAATTAATCAGATCAAGGTAATTAATGTTCCCATCTTCTTAAGTTCCTTTCTTCTCATTATTCATTATCCTAGTGAGCCACACACTGCTGGCATAAACCTCAAAACCAGGCATAGTTATGGGAGAAAAGGATTTATTGAAGCTACAGATCCAGGGGAAGTTCCATAATGGTGAAAGAGGCTGGCCCCCTTTTCACAGGTCCAAGCAGAAAGAGAGAAAAACCCTGACAAAAACCATACATACACCAATAAAATGGGTGGTCACAGCCAGAGATTTCTTTCCCCGGGTATAGGGCCTGGTCTTGCAACCCTATCCCAGACTTGTTGGCTTCCTGAGTCTCTGAAATTTCCTTTCTGCACTGCCCTCCCAGGAAGCGATGTTCACTTCTAGCTTCCCTGAGCTTCCTTACATCATGCCCCCTACTGAGAGGGCTGCCTTCCTGTGGACATCCTCAGAGACCTACCTAAGATTACTAAAAATTCAAGTTGACAACAAATCTTAACCATCACACTCATGGTATGTATAATAGATTATTGTGAACTATGGTGGTGTCACTGTTCTCTAGGAGGCAGGGTTTGGGTCCTCAACTGTTCTCCCTTACTTCATTCTTTCCAGCCTCTTTTAATCACTATATATAGGCTGACCCACATTTTTAATTGCATTTATGTATATGTGTGTTCATGTACACAGGCATGTGTGTACATGCGTGGAGACCAGAGGACAACCTTGGGTGCCATCTTTAGGCATACCTTCCACCTCCTTTGAGACAGGGCCTCTCATTGGTCTGGAGCTCACTAATTAAACCTCTCTAGCTGGACAGCAAACCCCAGAGATCCTCCACTCTCTCCCACCCCAGCACTTGGATTACAGGTGGGCTCCACCATGCCTACTACTTTATGTGAATGTTGGGGATATAACTCAGCTCCCCACACTTATGAAGAGGGCACTATAGCAACTGAGCTATCTCCCTATCCCCTTGGTTCACTTTAAAAAAATAAATCAGGGCTGGAGAGATGGCTTAGCAATTAAAGATGCTAGCTTCCAAATCCTGATGGCCCAGGTTCAATTCCTCACTACTCAATTAAAGCCAGATGCACAAAGTGGCAGATGCACCTAGAATTCGTATGTAATGACAAGAGGCCCTAGTGGGCACATTCTCTCCCCCCCCACTCTCTCTCTACCTATCTCTCTTTCCCTCTTTCTGCATGCAAATAAATAAAATATTTTTTAAATTCACTTGAGAGAGAACTTACAGAATTTTGTTATTTGTTTATGATTTTATTTATTTATTTGCAAGCAGATAGAGATAGAGAGAAGACAGACAGAGAGAATGGCGTAGCAGGGCCTCTAGGCACTGCAAATTAATTCCAGTTGCATGCAATAAATTGTGCATCTGACTTTATGTGGGTACTGGGGAATCAAACAAGGGTTGTTAGGCTTTACAGGCAAGCGTCTGAAGTACTGAGCCATCTCTTCAGCCTGAATTGTATCTTTTTACATCCAACTTATCTCACTTAACACAATCTCATCTAGATTCCTGCATTTTGCTGTAAATAATATAATGCTATATTTATGTTTGAATAGTATTCTATTGTGTAAATCTACCACAATTAATTTATGTGTCTATTGTTTTATATGCATATGGTAACAATAACTTATGTTTCATATCATAATTATTACGAAGAATGGAGCAACCAATATAAGCACACAGGCTCTCATTTGATATGTTCATATAATATCCTTTGAACTTATTTCCAAAAGTAGAATAGTTATGCCCTACTTTAAATATATTTTTAGGCCTATACAGGGAATGCACAGGACTACTTCTGGGCTTCCTATTGTGTTCAATTGGTCTGTATATCTGCTTTGCCATCACTGCCGTGCTGTTCAAGTTATTGGAGCTTTGTCATATATTTTGAAGTAGGGAAGCATGATCCTCTTACTTGGTGGCCCTTTTGCCATGCTTGCTTTGGTAAATTTTTAAAGGAGTTGAAACATGTCCAATCCTGTCTCTTTCTCTTTGCCACTGTCTACTAACTAGGTTACACTGAATCTTTCCTAGACTGAGGACTTTCAATCACCAAGAGTCTGTTGAAATATTCCCCATGCAAGCCTCGCTGGGTACTAATCAGTAAGTCCTTCTTTTTGTGGTATGAGACCTCAGCTGGCTCCTAACTATAGTTTAAACGTTCATCACAAGCCCAAGAACACCTATTTGGCAGGGTCATTGTGAAGCTCGGGAAACATCACCTATGTAGTGAGTGTTACGTGTTATGGAACTATTTTTTGTGTACCTGAGAACAGATGAGATGCATTATCGATGTGATGAGCAAACTCTTTACTATGGAGAAAACAAATAAAACAGGGAACTTTGAATATAGCAACTGGTGAGTTGGGTTCTCTGTGTAAACGAGGGACAGGGGGATGTGTCAGTGTATATATTGTAACGCTTAAGTGACTCCAGGAGGCTGACCACCCCCGGCTTCATGGCTCCTGCCTAACTTTTCTGTGAAGCTGGCTTATGCATTGACACAATCAGTACAAGGAGTGGATGAAGGCAGTTAGGGAGAGCAGGGAGAGAAAAATGGAGAGAGAGAGGGGGGAAGTGGGAGAAAGACAGAGAGGGAGAGGAAGAAGGAAAGAGAAGCTCCAAACAACACAAGTCTATGCTCCAGTCCTGTCGTAACCCAGCAATCAAGGCATTAGCAGCCAAAAAAGCTTTTCTTGTAGAGGGAGTTAATGGATTTATATTATTTGTGGTTATCTGGATTTCAGATTGATACCATAAATATTCAGACTCTGAACTCAGCTGGAAGCAGCTGCCACTGACTTTTCTGTGACCTAGCTGGGAACTCTAAATCAACTGTCTCCTCGGCTTTCAAGGGAATGACATACTCCAAGTCGGCTAGATAGCATCTCCGTGGTATTTTATTGCCTCCCGAGGACCCAGGTTCAGTATGGTCTGTTACTATCACTCCTCTTTTGAATGCCGAGTGCAGCTAAGGTTGCTAAATTGCAAAGTACTCTGTACTGAGTTGGAAGCCCTGACCATGGACGTAGATACCACTTAGTCTACAAAACACACACAGTGAAGTGCCATGCAGGCAAGCCGCACAGCAATCCATGGACCGACCTGGGTCTGCACCCAGGCCTCTCTCGATTCAGTAGTTCTTGCCCAAGGATTTATTTTCTTCTTACTTTTATTTGTTTCTTGGAGAAGAAAGGTCTCTGGGGCTGGTTCTCAGTCATGAGGACATCCCCTTATCACTTCCAAGTGAGTTGCTGTGACAGCTGGCAGAAGTGAGAGACCCTTCTTACAATGGAATGTGAACCTTTCTTGCTCACTTTGGAGCTCGTACTAAGGCCAGTGAGAAGAGAAGGAGGGACATGGTCTTCCTTCTCGCCAGGACTAAGGAAACTTCTGCTGGCAGCAGGCTTCCTCTGCCCCGTGACAGATCGTACTGAAAGTTTGACAATACCAAATCCATCATAAGGACTGGCCAGCTCCTTCTTTCTGTCAACTTAACAGATGGGGCAGCAGCCACAATGTCAATAAAGGTTATGTCCTGCTTCAGAGAAAAAGGGGCCAAAACACCATTTAAGTAATTGCTTGTGGGGGGGAAAAACAGGCAATCCTTCTAGGCAGGCAATCGCATTATCAGAACGGCTTCACACATGGGGCTGATTTTCCCTCTCTCCCTAATGAGTTGAAAGGTATGCTCCTGAGGAGATGTGGACGCCTATTAGCAGAAAGGGGGTAAATTGCTAGTCCTGACTTCTCTGGTCCCATCTAACCAGCTTTGGAAATCCATCCAGAGTTCTTACTCTACTATTTGACCAGACTTAATGCACCCCAGATGTCATAAACATTTTTTTTCAGATCTTGGATATTATGCAAGGAAAGAGGAAAGTCATTAAGGAAAACTCAGTGTGATCTTGGACTTCTTTTATATTTTAGCATTGTTACATTCAGAACTGTACGTGGAGCATACTATTTTGTTCATGATGAAGGCCTCTACATGCTTGAATCTTGGCCCAGGGAGGGTAAGGAGAATACCATGGGCAGTGAACTGCAGGATGGTTAGAACTGCTGGAGTGAGAACTTATAGATGGGAACCGGCAGGTCATGAGAGTGGGAAGGGAGGCAGCAGTAGAGCCCAGGGACTCTCAGACAGAGCATGACCACATTGTCGGGCTAAGACTCCCGCAGTGAGACACTCCTCCACAATTATAACGAGAAAGTAGCAGGACTGGATTTGCATTTCTGACAAATAATTCTGACAGGTTGTGAAATAGGAACCTGAGAAGAACAAGAATGAAACTGGGAGACTAGACAAAAAGATGTTGAACTAGACTTGGTGAAGCTTGATGTCAGAAGCAGCTGAGGAGATGGAGAGACCCTGGAAGTTACACAAAAGATGAGAGATGGAGAGACCCTGAAATTTACACAGAAGAGGGAGACGGAGAGACACTGGACCTGATACAAGAAAGACTGAAATGCATGGTGCCCTGAGTTTGAGGAAGAAAGTTCTTTCTGTAAAACTCTCCTTTCTTTGTTGACCACCTGATCCTCTGAGATGAAGCTTCCTGAGAGAGAGGCTAGTTTCCAGTGAACGTTTGGGAAATTGCTTTCTTACTTCCCCAACTAACTTCCAAACTCCTGCCTCAGTCTCCACGGAGCATTGCTGTAAGTGTCCACGTGCACTACAATGGAGCCACACTTTGTAGAGCACATGCGACAGTCTCTGACTCCAGTTCTGAAGAGATCGTGTGTTGAAGGCTCACAAGAGAGGACATTCTTGTTTATTCTTGTCAAAATGTGAGCCATTCCTAAGCCAGCACTCCACTGAGGTCTCTGGAACAGGCTCCTTCTAGGAACAGTGGAAATTCTGGAAAGGTCATTATTAACACCAGATAATAAAAGCCCCTAGAAGCAGATCCCACTTGTACATGAGTGGGTTCATGGCTAGTCTGATTATGTTCTTTGTGAATGGATCCTCCTGTTGCTCTGTTGGCATCTACGGTAGTTAGGATTCTTTAATACAAGCAGGTGCTTAAGGGAGCTGAGGCAGAAGGTGCTGTATTTGAGCTCCATAATCAAAAGGCAGGGAGTGTAGAGGTATGTTTGGACACCAGGGATAACTAGAACCAGAGTACTTGGACTCATCATTTTCTCCCTCTCCTTCTCTTCCTCTTCTGTTTGTCTCTTGGTTGCTCCTTCCTTCTCTCCAATGGAATTCCTTCCAGAGCTATGCACATTGGCAGGTTAGGGCCTGTTCATCTTCCCTTGGCTTTCGCTTCTCATCTCTGGGCCTCACTGTGTAGAGTGTCAAGCTTTCCTACCTCTAGTCAGATCACAGACTTGAAGGCGGCAGAGTAGCTCGTTCTCACAGGAAAGCCTATTAGATAAAGCAATTGGATACATGCTGTCTGTTATGAGTTGTGACTGCACCATGCCATCTCAATTTGTTGTTCCTAAGGGCCAAGAGCATCTAACTATGCAAGGTCAAGTGTAGCCTTGCTTCGAGGCCATGGAACTCTGGGCTCCTTGTGCATGAAAAGAGGGGAGTTCTCCACTCAGAACCACAACTCACCCTCCTGTGCTCCTGCAGGGCTGAATAGCTGCATCTGGGAACCCACTCACCACAAAGCCATGGAATTGCTCTTTTCGTCCTTGCCTCTGTCTCGGCACTAGAAGCTCCTTTAGAGACTCTTCATCATTTCTGTATGCCCAGTGCCCAGGCAGTGCCTGGCAAACTCACTGGGTGGCATTTTACTACCTGCTCAAAGGGAATATATATATAAAATGATTCATTGATCTGAGACTCTGCTTGCAAATCACAACAGTCTGGAGTCATTCAAACAACAATGTGAAGAAAGAATAACCTCCCATGGTTCTTCAGACAATGCTACTGGGAAGTGAAACCTGGCCTGGTGGTCTGGTCCAGTAAACAGACCTACTCTGGAGACGAGGTATGAAGATGGCACGTTCAAATTTGGCTTGAGCTAAAGAGCAAAATCTTGCCTCAAACAATTAGAACAAAACTTTAAAGATGGAGCTGAGGATCTAGTTTAGTGAGAGAGTTCTGGCCTAACCTGCACGAGGCTTGGGCTCAATCGCCATACTTCAAAAAATAGTAAGCCCTCCCAGAATGGGCTTCCAGAGATATTAATATACTAGTTAAAGGGACAGAACTTGAAAAGAGGAGGAAATGGGTGATGGTCTTATTCATTTTCCACATGGATAAGGCTACCATTAATATAAAAAGGTGTTCCTGGGCTGGAGAGATGGCTCAGCAGATAAGGCACTTGCCTCCAGTGCCTAAGGCCCTGGGTTCAATTCCCCAGTACCCACATAAGCCAGACCCACAAGGTGGTGGCCCTGGTGTGTTCTCTCTCTCTCTCTCTCTCTCTCTCTCTCTCTCTCTCTCTCATCTCTCTGCTTGAAATTGAATGAATAAAATATTTTTAAAAATGTGTTCCTTTGCTCTATAGATGGCTCAGTAGTGAAAGGCACTTGCTTGCAAAGCCTACTGGCCTAGGTTAGAGGCCCTGGTGTGCCCATTCTCTCTCTGTCTCTCTGTCTCTCTCTCCTGCCCTCCTCAAACAAGCCATTCATAAAGGCAAGTTACTAAACTGCCCTGCACACAGTGCTGTGCTTGAAGTCCTTATGCTTAGCAGCAATGGTGGTTGAAGCAAAGAGCACGTGCTGGGCTATTCCTACTCTTTTCTCCCTTGGATACACACCATGGAATTGTAAATCTGTTGACCAAGGTTCATGGAGCATTTGCAAAGTTAATTGCAAAGCAGACCAGCAGTATCCCATAAGAAATGCAGTTAATCGGCCACCAGAGGCTTGAAAGAAACATTAACTTCCTGTCATCTCAGGACTTTGGACTGCTCTCTGCAGAGTCCCAGGCCCATGTACATCTCCACCGAGGGACAGACGTGGGAGCCCGATGACAGGTCCTCTTCTATGGATTCTGCAATCTCTTTTATTATTAAGACAGACCACTTACCTTTTCTCCCCGCTTCCCAAGCATGAGGATGTAGGGAGCGCATCTGACTTGATCAATGGACTGGCTCCCACCCCACCCGGGAGCATGTCATCTGCAAGAGCTCCACTTGGGAAGAAAAATCGCAGCCATATGCAGATTCCGAGTTTGATTCCCAAAATAACTCCTGGTGTTGCTGGCTTCTCTCCCTCATCTAGTTACCATCTGGGGTTTGTGTGTATCTGTGTGTGCACGCGCACGAGCAATAATACCTCCTCCCCACAATCTGCCAGGCACAGACACCCTCCCTCCCTCCACCTCACCCACGCTTGTAGACTCACTGAACCAGAGATTCGGAAAGGATTGCAGATCCACTGCGAAGGCCCAATTTCTCCCTTCTTGCCAAAGAGTTTCACAGATACTTTCTGCCTGTTTGAAGAAAAAAGAAGGCAAGGAAAACTCAGTTGTCCATAAGCAGAGGCCAAGCACAGTGGTAGAACTGGAATTGATTTGAAAGGTCTCGGCTCTGTATGGCTTCTTGGTGTTTAAACCAATGTGTGGAAATGCTTAATGGCTTAGAGGCTGCAAACATTTTTGGAAAACTTGACAACCAACTCAAACCATGGCCTGTTTCCTTTTGCTCTAGGAATATATTTATTTCACATATCTTTGGTTTCAAAATGACCTGGGCATTGAACTAATTAAAAAAATAATTTAATAGGCAGGAATAAATCCTCCTCTGGCTGGGACCTTGTCAGCCAATTTCAACCCGAGTGCAACCTTAGAACAGCACAGTAAATCTTCTCTAATAGGGGCTTCCAGATCCACTATATCATAGGAAGCTTTGCATACTTGTCAAGGAGCACAATTCACCTCTCGAACTGCCCTCACAAACTTCCTGAGACACGAGGGGCTCTAACAGGAAAGACAAGGGGCTTCGGGAGAGGGAGGCTGGTCTGAGGCACTGGTGATGCAGGAGCAGCAGGGCTCATGGGGGAGTCAGAGGAAGGTAGGGATCCAGGGAAAATGAAAAATGGAGGTGGAGGAGGAGGAAACCAAAGGCCATTCTGCCTTTTTCTTCCTCCTGTGAAGCAGACAAACTCACACAGGAAACTTTGTTCATTTATTCCAGAGAGCAGTTCAGAGAAAGGGCAGCACAGCCATAAGGCAAAAGAAAGACTGAAAACCAGACCAGGAGAGGCATGGGACAGAAAGGTCTGTCCTGCTCACAAGCACAGGAGTTGTTAGGAATGAAGGATGTGGAGGAGGTTCCTCCTGGTTGTGCTGATGTGAAGCAAACCGTTTTTTGCTTAATGTCCCCAAGTCGGCCACAGGAGAACTCCATGTGGGCTGCTGTTCATGGGACACCCTCCAAGGGGCCCTGAGGAGATGTGGGCTTCATTTCATAGGGAAAGCTGTGGGAATTTAGAATTATGAACCACGAGAAAGCTCTCCGACCCCAAGTTCCTATTCGCTAATATTGAAAATATTCCATGGAGATTCAGTTCTTTCCATGAAGCCTTCATCCATTCCAAAGAATGAAAGAGAAAGAATTGAGCACTTTATGAATGGATTGCTTGTAAAGAGTTTTCTCGATTTATAAAGTAAAATAGGCGAGGGAAGGGAAAAGTAAATACAAACCTTGAGCATTTGAGGCAGAATAAAGGATGTCTCTGACAGTCTCATCGAAATTAGAAAAAATGACACTACTTCTAAGTTTTCCTTAGCAAAGAATGTTCTGAAGACCTGATGATGACGTGTGATGGCAGCGAACATTTCTGGATTCTACTCTGGTCCTACTATGGGCCATGATGTGAGTTTCTTTTCCCAGCATGCTCCGGGTTCCCACGTCACAATAAAGCATCAATGACTCATTATAGTTCAGTTCAAAGGAAGTGAGGCATGAGCCTTAGTAGTTTAGGACAATAGAGTGAGATTCTTTAAACTCCATTGACTCTAAATAACTGTAATCAGATTAAAATCATAACTACTTGAATTTTCTGCCAAGAAAAGAAGAGAATTTCCACATTCCACATTTCAGAGGTTGATAGGGGTTTTCAGTCACACCAGTAGGTCATGTGATGAGCAAACATGCAATTTCTATGGAAGTCAAGAGATGAAGTAGGTTTCTAAATCCACACCATCATTCATTAAAGTGTCATTTTACTTAGGAAATTTCCAGTTCAAGGGAAAATGACGCATGGTCGTAAGGGAAGTGAAAACATAATCAGGTATCAGCTGCCATTCTAAAGGCTCTGGTAGATGACTTTTGAAGGATTTGACTCACCAATAAAATTTCAAGGTTATAGGGCAACAATAGGCTAGTGAGGGAGGGACAGGGACAACTCTCTTTAGTATGAAGGGCACAATAAATCTACAACTCACACTAAGCACATGATATAGATTTGAAAGTCACCAGGAAATCACAATCATCGTGACCTGACTGCCTGCTGTTTGACTTCTTGATCAGAGTCTCATGTTAGATGGACAGAGGGTTCTTGGTACCTTGCCTCACCCAGAAAAGAGTGTCAGCCTTAGAGTGGACTTCAGCCCTGGGACCTGCTGGGTTTCTAAGTGGCATTTACTTTCCCATGTTTTTCTCCTACGTTCTATGATCCTCTTCCTAAGAACACATTCTTTTTGAAGAATGCCCCCCCCCCAAAAAAAAAAGAGCACAGGCTTGAGAAAGGCAACGGCTATAGCTAGTCAGCTAGAGGTGGGTTGACGAGGAAAGGATGATTCTCTGCTGGGAAACAAGGTGTAAATTTCATACTGTTGACATGATTCCTTCTCTAGGATAAAAAAAAGATTAAAGTTCTTCAAGATGCTATAGATCAAACATTAAAGGGATGAGGAAACATGAAGAAATAAATAGCTTATTTGAGGACTTACTATCATAAATATAATAACACCATTCACAAAATGTGTGTTGGATGCTAATTAAGGAGTTGTAGGGAAATCAATACATCTATGACATTAGTCAATTGTAATGGAAGCTTATGTCTTATTTGGGTAGAGAGATTTACAAATAGTAGATGATGTCCAATAATAAAGGTTTATATATCTTATCCAAATAAGGTAATGAAGGATTTAAATTGTAGTCAAAAGTAGGGGTGCTATTAAAGGAAAACTGATTAATTACTGAACAAATTTTATAAATAATGCGTCCCAGAAAATTTCAGACAAAGGAGAGATCACTGTAGTTAGCAGCTGACCGAGACACTTTTAAAGAGACCAGCATGCTCCAGCTGACATGCGATGGGAAATGATTTGTGTGAGTCGAGAGAAGTGCTTTGTCTCTTATTATCCAAGGAGGAAAGGAAAGACTATTTACCTTGCTCCAGGTACATCCCTTAGCTGGATACACTCATCACCATAACCCAATGGAGTGGAAATTGCTGTGGTTCTCAATTCATAAAAGTAGAAACCGGGACTCACAAGAAGTGAGTAACTTTGCCCAAAATAGCCGTCAGAAACAAAAATGTGGAATTATATATCCATACATGATAAATTCACCAAGATCGTGCTTACCTTTCCAGATTAATAAAATTACACAAAATATATGACATAACTATTTTTCAACACTGAATACAACTTAGGCTTGGATAAGAATCTTAGGAAATGGAAAAATAAATGAGGCGTCATCACGCTGTGGCATACAGTAGAGGAACCCACAGAGAACCTAGTAGCCCTGCCTAGTTGAAGGTACAGAGACTGGTGTTTGGGAAATGTGACTAGAACTTTTGAAAGAGAACCAAAGTAGGAATTTTTACCAAGAGGTCTGGACATCTGTGGAGGAATTCTTCTGAGTCATTGATTAAGTAGTCATCTGTGGGCACATGAAGGAAAAAAATTTAAAACTACTGTCTATAGGCAAAGAACCTCTGGGAAATGGTGTGTTGATTTTATAAAGCCCACAGAGAACTTTATATGGGTGTCATTTGTATTTTCAAGCCAGTGCAGAAAGACTTTTTAATACACGGGCCATTTGGCAGAAGGTCAAAAACATCTTGCCTTCTTAGTGGGAATAAATCAGCTCTAGACTAAAGAATTCACTGGTTTTCCTCTAACAAAACAAGACCCCAAAAGGTCCAAGTAATAATATGTAACTGTCTTCTATTTTCTTAGTATAAGACAACAAAATCCTGACTAGCAACATAAAATTCAAAATATCTGATATATATATACATATATATATAAGTAAGGATTATGAGGCATGCATATAAACAAAAAAATCTCACAAAAGATTCAATATAAACAGACTTATAAATGAGAAAATTATATTAGTACTAAAAACAGAGAATAAAATAGGTATTAAAATATACTTTAAATGGAAAGAAGGCAAAGCTGAATATATCATGATATGGACATAGTAGAAACAGGAAAAAATGGTCCAAATACTAGGAGTAAAAGGTGTAATATTGAAATAAAAATATATCAGATATAATAAAATGACATTATAGTTGACATTGCTGAAAAACCATCAATAATCACAAAAAACAATCAAACAAAAGGAGCCTGTCTAAAGGGAAGCCTAGAAAGAAATTATAAAAGCCTGAATATAGTCTAGTGACAAAGTCACAGTATTAAGCAATTTTTAACAAGTTCAATTGAAATCAGAGGAGAAGAAGAGAAGAAAGGAGAGGAGGGAAGAGGAGAAGAAAAGAGACAGAAAAGAAATTCATGAACAAATAAACCAAAGTGTTACAAATTTATAGAAAATGCCAAACCCACATGCACCAAAACTTGACAAACCACAACTGGTTCTAAACTTAAAATTCATACCCAATACATAATAAAGTGCTTAGAATAAAGGGAGAAATGAAATTATAATTTAAATATTAAAAGGAGTAATAGAAAAGACTCAAATGCACCAAGTATTATGGAGCAGTATTGGTAAGAATGATAGCTTAATTCTCACTAGAAATTATGCAACCTAGACAACAATGAATTTTAAGTTTAAGGGAGAAACAGCTCACTGTCTAGAGTACACAGTGCAAAAATTATCTCTTATTGGACAGTATACTAGAGACTTTGTAAGAAAAAAAGATGGAAAAAACCCAATACCAACATATAAGAACCTCAAGAAATGTTGAAATAATTAGTCCTAGATATTTAAATATTTAAGTCAATACAGAAGAAAATTTTCTTATTTTAATCATATGCCCTTCTCATCTCACTGGAAAACAACCATTTCCTCTAAATTTCAACATATACAAACTGTATTTATTACCCACAATCACTTCTTGGTATTTTCCAAAATGAAATAATAATATATATCTAAAATATTGCATGTTTTTATGTGAATAATCTATATTTACATGTATGACATGAGAACGGAAGAGGAATTACTTGGAGTACAGAAGCAGACTGGCACAAAGGGGAGTGGTCACAAATGACAGTAATGGGGGCAATATAAGCAAAGTACAATTTTATATACATATAAAGCATCATAGTGAAACTCATTAGTTTGTACACTAACTGAAAAGTTAATTTTATTAAAAGCACAGGTTACACAAAGACAGCTCACCTAGCTGTAATAGAAACTACATTTATATTTGATGCAGCTTCAAGGCCATTTTTCCAGAAATATCTGTCATCTAGAGTAACTGAAAAATTTTAAACCTAGAAATGCCTGATTTCTTTACATTTAATAGTTCCTTTTTAAAAATTTCCCTCCTCTCTTGACATTGTATAATAGGCAAGTAGAATAAACACAAAGGTCTTCACTCCCAAAAGTATCACAGTAAAAATGTTGATAAAGAAAGATAAAGCCAAAACCTTAAAAGCACACGGTTGACAGATGTCTTATTATGACAACAATGGAAGCCAGGGATTCCAGGGTACTGCATTCAAATGATCACTCCCCTCCCCCCCAAAAAAAAGGAAAGTAAAAAAATGAAACTTACATCCATGGAGTTTATCTTTAAAAAAAAAAGGTGAATTTTCTAAAGAAAGAAAATACACAGTAAATCAGCTTAACAAAGACACTATTTTATTCCACTACAGATCTCACATAAACACAGAAATGGGATTATAGAATTCACCTATTAGAATGAAAAAAATCAGCCCCAAATAATTAATTAAATAAAATGAATTACTGTTGTATAGCTGTTTACTCCAATTAAGACATATCTTCCTGGAGAGAGGAGGCCTCCAAGGACTCAGGAAGCTTGTGAAATGTGCCAGAAATTTATGAGATGACACAAAGAGGAAACGCTTGCTAGGTGGGAAGGGGACTCTTTGGTAGAGCTGCCTGCAAGGAGGGTGGGGAGCCAAGGGACACAGCTTCTGTGAGTCCTCATCACTGCTGAGGGGAGGAGATTTTAGTGATACAGCTACAGTCCAGTTACACATGCTCCTGTAAGTGATCCCTCATCCATGCTTCAGTAAGTAATTCCAATAAATGCATTCTTTCACCAAGCCAGAGTTGCATGGAACAGTTTCTTTTGTCTGTCTTGTGTCCTCTTTGGGTTAAATACATGTTTATTCACATTTCCCCTGAAAAAGTTGAAGTGCAATTAGTGATAAATGCTATAAAATGGATAAACCTTTGGATAATCATAAGTGAAAGAAACTATTCACATATTGTAGAACTCCATGAACCATGAACATAAAATTGGCTACCAAAGTAGCCAATCTATAGAAAAATAGTATAGATTATTTTGTATAGGTCTCCATCACAGAGGAGAAATGGGAAAAGACTTCTAATTTATTTGGGGCCTATTTTATTGGTGATCAAAACATTCTAGCATTAGGTTATGTTGATAGTTGCTTAGCTCAGTGAATGTAGTAAGTCCTTGAACTATAAACATTAACTAGGTGAGCCTTATGGGAGATAAATTATATTTCAGGAGAGCTGTGAAAACAGTGATTTGCTCAAGAAACAAGAATGAGAATGAAACTTTTCACTGAGTTTTATTTTACTTTTGAAGCCATTCAATGTATAACCTTAATCCATCAAAAATAAATTAAGTAATTAAAAATAAATAGTCTGGTGTTATTTGACTGGTACTAGACTATGCATTTGAAGCCACATCTGTCTGCATAGTTAGGAGATAATTAAGTTGATTGCCTGGTATTTATTCTTTGATGTGCTCCTGTCTTAAAAACTTAGGGTGAAGGCCATGGTTGTATAGTGATAGCCACTTAAGAGATGCCGAGAAAGCAATTCTCTTGTTTCCTCTGCTTCTTAAAGAAGCTTCTTTTAAAGAGGACTCTTTTAAGGTACTAAATTCTCTAGATTATTTTGCTTTTCCATCTGCATTTAATGATTCACAGTTGCAGGAATCAATAAACTCAGAACCAAGAATTAAAACAGATGGCTATAGACTTTTCACCTCCAGAGTGTTTTTTCTTTTTTTCTCTATGTCCTTTGGTAATTCTCATCTCTTTGTCCCCTCCTCAGGCTCTCCATCAGTGCAATAAAAATAATAATATTCTTTCTAAGAGAGATTTGAGTATTGAGTTTGATAGTGGTTGCGAAAATAATTTAAAATGTAGACGACTACACACATATGTGAGGCAAGGTTCTCATTTATTATACTACAAAATTAATAAAATAGAAATGATCATGAGGATGATTACAAGGAGGAGATTTACACAAAATGTATTTTTCAATAGCTTTGCCCCTTGAAGTTGAGTGTGTATATCTATGGTATATGTTGAGATAGATGTTCCAGTTCTCCAGTTGCTGAAAGCAAGAATTCTGCTTTCCTGAAGTAAAGGTAATTGTATCATCTCTTTGCTACTAACTTTGGGATTTGTTGCAAAAATATTAGACTATTAGAAATAATTGGAGAGTTGTGTAGAAAAATATCAATTCCAACTAGACTCTTCGCCTGATATATGTGCTGACTTTTCATGTGTAATACACAAAAGATGATTACAATCTACAATGAAAGGTACATTCTGCATACCACTGACTGTTAATTCTGTACATCAACTGCTTAACTCCCACACTTCCTTGGCCGATAATGATGTTCTCATAGCACTGAAGGGCACACTTAGTTGACCCGGCCACCTCCTTTACTTTCTCCAAAACCTTGATTAAGGCAGATGAGGGCAATTCTCCAAGGGGTTGCTTCCTGGCATACCTTCTGGGAGCTAATGTGGCCTGCCTGTTTGTGATGCTAAGGATTGAAGCCAGGGTCTGGTACATGAGAGGCAGGCACTCTTCCACTGAGAGCTCTGTCCCTACATCTCTTCTTTCTCATTTTCCCCCAAACATGGTTACAGCTGGACTTCAAGGGGGGACATTTCATGTTGCCCTTTTCCAGTGGGATTCCATCTTCTGTTGGTTTTTTTTTTCTATGTGTGTTAATGCTGAGCAGTGAGACATTTCTTCTTAGATCTACTTGCTTGTCTTCCTTTTCTGCTTGCTTTTTATCATCCTCAGTCTAGAACAGATCCTGGAATGTCACCCCAATGTCTGTGCTTCAAGACAGACTATACTTTATGGCGCTAAGTATGATGAAAAAATCAAGGGTGTCTTGTTCATAATTGTTAAGCGCATTGGATGAATCAAAGTGGAAAGCCTATTGCAACTTGTCTTGCGTGCTGAACTGAGAGCACCAGGACAACAGGGCCTCATCTTTCTTGCTTCCTGCTGTACGCCAGCAACTAGCTCCCTGTCTTCTGTAAGTAATGCAAATGAAGGAATGAATGAATGATCAAAAACATTATAGTCCACACATCACTTATGCACAAATGTCATCTCATTTTTAACTTTAATCTTTTTGATTAAGGCAAGCCTGATCATCACTAATTTTTCCATATTACACGCAGACAAGCTGAGTAAGCCCATAGAGCCAATAAGATACTGTCACCTCTGTTAGGATCATTTTTGAAACAGACAACGCTCACCTGTAGGACAGGAGGTGAGGGATGGCTAAAGGAACAAGCTTAAATAAAATAACCTCTGCTATCCCATAATCCTAGAAAAACTGTGAGAAATGTTTTTTTTTTCCCATTATTTCCTTGATGTTTTCTTGGCAATGAAAATTTAAAAATGCTTTAAGGACAGCAAAAACTGCATTTATAAAGTTCATTTCTCTTCCAGTTATGATTTTACTGAAAGTGAGAGAGGCATTAAACATGTAATTGCTATGGAAGATGATGCATAAGGCTACCTTTGCTCCTTAGGAAGTTCTTGTTTATTTTTGAGCTCCAGACCATGGCAAAGGAAGGGCCCATTCACATAGCTCCCACAGCCTGTGACCCATGTCCAGGGGCTACTCACAGGCTTCTCTTGAGAGGTGCTGAGCAGATCAGGCATGCTGAGAAGACTTTTCCTGGCAGTGAGTAGAACCAGCTTGAATGTTTAGCTTTCATCAATGCCTCTTGGTTAACCATGTAATTGTTTTACAACCATTATGCATGATAATGGAGCTTAAAATATTAATAGTACTTTTATAAAGACTCCATGGCCAAGGAAGGCTAGAAAACACTAGCTTGATAGAGCATATGAAGGGGTTCTTGAAATGCCCTGTGTTGATTCCTGGACATCCCTAGCCACGGTGAATCACAACTGCCTGGTGATTTTCATGTGTGGGTTTCAAGTTCTTAAAATCTTATCTTAAACTTTGGGTGATAAACCTGGGAAACAGAAGGCACTCAGTAAATCTGTGATGAGGCAATAATTATCTTCACAGAAATGAGAGGTCATCTCCTGATGACAGCATTTGAGCCAGGATGTTCCCTTTCTATAGCCACTGCTTCATGCTCTGTACAAATACCATTCCCATAACCCTACTCAGCGGGATCTCGTTCTAAGCCCCCAGAGTCCCAGGGGAAGGAGGCTTTGGCTACTGCCTCTGATATGCTAGGTGCTTGAATATTAAAGCCCTCTGCTAGCTCTCCAATTTAACCCTGGCTTCTCAGTGCTGGCCCTGTGGGACCTCTCCGAGCCTTTCAAATGATATCCAGGCAAACCAAGCTGAATTATGAAATCATAGCATTACTAATATCAAATCCCAAGACTCATATTTTAATATCATATATGAAGTTTTGTCTCATGACCAAGATTAATTTAATATGCAAAACAATGGATACCTCCAATTAATACAAAACATTGTAATACAAATGACTTTTATTCAGATTTAAGTCCTGCACACAAAGGCTATAAGTAAATTAGTTTTATTGATCTATATTCATAGAATTATTTAAATGTACCCTCTGGTACTGAGAGCCAGGGGTTTTTCTGATGCTTGCCATTAATGCATTTTTCATTAGTGGCTAGTGCTGGGAAGCCCAAATTTCATTTGGCTGCAAAAGATTAATTTCCTCTTGACAACCGTGGTCAGATTAAAAGAAAATAGAAGAGTTGAAACTGTGACTTACAGGACAGTTCTCAGAACTATGAATTAGAAGACCAGGAAAACACACACACACACACACACACACACACACACACACACACACACACACACACACACACATACTGGTATTTTTTTTCCTTAGCTGTGCATATGTTGGGAGGAACCAGACATCTCGAGGAGATATAAATCAAAGCCTGGGGTTCTTGGCCCTGTCTGAGAACATGTGTATGTGTTATTCCCATTTGTAATTGACAACTGACCTAGTTCCATCTCAAATATAAATAAGGCACATAAGCAATTCATTCCCAACTACTTTTGAATTTTCATATCCTTAATTTGCCTTTCTGAAAGTATGTGGGTTGCTTTTCTGAAAATATTTTCTCATCAACCTTCGCAAAGAAGCATATATAATAATAGTAATAATATAATTAGGTCTAATTGAAAGCCATTTAAATTTATTCCATTCGAAAATTTATTGGAAAAATTGGAACTCCCATTGAGATAATTGATACACACTGGGGAATCACAACACTGAGCCCTTGAACTTGAGCACTGCTTGGGTGTCTTACCAACTGAAATTGCTTGCTGCTTTTGCTCCTTCCCAGGGGTGGTACAGTCATTATATCAGCTCTGTGGGGAATCTTCTAGTTTTTCCTCCTAACTACCTCATCATCGAACCCCACAGCCACTAACCTATTTATTATGACAATAGAATAATACTGATGTGGACCGTGAAAATGAGAAATATTTTTACAAGTGAGAGCAAGCAGTCATTTTTATGATGTGATTTGTGAGCCGTTACATGCCTCCTTGCATAAAACGTCTCTCCCAGGCTTGTCTGTATGTTGGAAACCCGTCCCCCCTCCATGGGGGAATCCTTGAATAGGAAATTTAAAAGAACAAGAAGGAGACAGAAAAGAGAACCAGAGAGATGGTCATGGGTGGAGACCACAGTTCAGTGTTCGGGAAAGATTGGGCCCATAAAGCAAAGACATCCTAGAGAAGCAGGAAAAGCAGGTTCTCTGATTCTTCCTCAGGGCCACAAGAAAGCCCTAGGGAACCTTTCTTTTTTTAGTTCTGCACAATCCACTTTGGATTACTGACCTAAGAACTACAGGATAACAAATGCCTATGTCTTATGGTAGCATATTAATACAGTTGCAATGGAAGTCAAGATGCAGAGAAACCTAAGTGGTTCCATTCTTACAAATATATAAAGAAGTGAAGATTGAGTGGTAAGTGGGGAGGGTTGGACAAGCACATCAGGAAATAAATACACGGTGGTGTAGAACACTTTGTGGGGTGGCATTGTGAGGGGGTAGCCAGGAGAGGTGCTGAGCAGGTGGAAAGGTTGTTGGGAATAGTGGGACCAATGTGAGAAGTGACATGTCAAGAGGCAAGCGAGGTAAACAAAAGAAAGAAGGACCCTACGTGCTTTAAGAATCCTTAATGAAAAAAATCCCAAACTTGAAATATCACAAAATCTAAGCTTTTTAAATGTTTTATAAAATTAAAGATTTGGGGGGCATTTGGGATTTGGTCAAGTTTATGCCATAATTCAAAAATATAAAACCAGACAAATCTATAATCTGAAATATTTCCAGTGCCAAGCATTTAGGGTAAGAGACACCCTATGCATAGCAACTCCCTATTTCTAAGCAATATAATTGCCCCATTAAATTTGGTGACACACAATAGAACACATTCCTTATCTCACCACTTGTGGTTTGGGCCTCTGAGAATAGCTGGTTGTGCTGGATCCTGTGCTTATAGTATCAGAGAGCTTCAGTCAAGGCAAAACTATGCTATTTGCTTCTGCGAGCTCAACTCACAGAACTCCATGTTCAGGTTATTGGCAGGAAAGATGTCCTTGTGACACCAGAGCCAAAGGCCTTAACTTTTGGTGACATCTTTCTGAAGAATACCCTCACATCTCAGAAGCTACTTGAAGTTCTCTGACACTTGAGTCTGTCAAATATGACAAAGTTTATCATCAGGTCCACAAAGAGGCTCTCTACTAAGACTGAGTCTTGTATACTAACAATAAAATTACCATAGAAATGGCATCCCAACACTTTTGCCCTGTACTAATTATTAGGAACAAGTCAGAGATGTCCCCAACACTCCCGAGGGAGGAGTTACACAAAGATGTAGACTCCAGGTAAGGGAGAATCATTGGAGGTCTCTCTGCTACTGGCACCATTCTAAAATTCATGTAGGTCTCCATTTGGCCTGGACTGTGCCTTTACAGGAAGCTTGTTATTACTTCCAACAACTTGTCTGGCTGTAGAAAGAACAGATTCTTCCAAGAGACAAATGACAGGTATTAGGTATGATCAAAAGAGGACTCCTCAGTCTTTAGGAAAAGACAAATTCTTCATTGTTATTTGTGGGGTACATCTCCAATGATAGTGAACTTGATGGAGTCTCATTCCATATTACCCCCTAACTCCCTACTTTTTTCCTTTTTTTGTACCCCTTTCTTATTTTAGCTTTTCCTGCCTTAGGAATTCAGCAGACCTTGTATGTGTTTCTCACCGTAGCTTTCTAGATTACTGACCGAGTGTCATAAGTGCATTTCTTGAGAAGAGTGTGTGTGTCCAGTTGGGGCAGATTTCTGAGGCCTAGAGTCCATGCTGGGACAGTCAGACATGGGCTCAGTGGATCTGGAGGCTTCAATTTTCAAGTGAAGCTGAAAGAACCATAGCAATTTAAGTTAATATGACATGTTCTAAGTCTTCTAGGTTAAGAACAGATTTGCTTAGAAGAGATTTATGTAGACAAAGTAAAACAACTCTGTATACAAGATAAGGCAATAATTTCTCTTATGACTGGGTCCTGTGGCTGTTAGAAATTCTACAACCTGAAAAATCAACAAAAATGCAATTCTTGGCCCATAGACAGGGTGCCCCATGGTGGTGAGTAAGCGATGAAGCAGGGCCCTTGCTTATCCTCGTCGAGAGCAATTCTTTTGTCTTTACCAAGGAAAGAGGGCGATTCCAGCATCCTCACATGGCTTGGCACTGCTACACTTTCTGGTGTTTGTTTATTTATTTATTTATTTATTTATTTATTTATTTATTTATTTATTTATTTATTTATTTTAGATTAGGCAAGACTCACATTTGACTGTAGAAAAACGATGAAAGTTTTATGGAAAGCGTGAGAGAGAGAGAGAGAGAGAGAGAGAGAGAGAGAATAAATATGGCTTGGCTAAATTATGCTTTTTCCCATTCCAGAAGATTGTGCTATTAATGCAGTGCTGGTAATTATTACTCTACTCCTTTACTCTGGGGGTGGGAGGATTGGGCATTAGCAAAGCTCTCCACTTTCAGACAAACCTAATTCTGTACCAACCCTCCCTTATGCATAGAAAGAGTGACATTACTATCCATGTTAGAGGAGTGCTTAAAAACCCAGAAGTAAATAAGTCTCACCTATGAAATGGTTTGTATGCTTCTCTCTCTCTCTCTCTCTCTCTCTGTGTGTGTGTGTGTGTGTGTGTGTGTGTGTGTGTGTGTGTGTGTGTAATCCTAGGAAGTCAAGGAAAGAACAGAATGGACAGTGTGGACAGATCCCTCATAGACCAGAAAGCAGTAGAGCTTCCCCATAGCTAGAAAGGGGGATTTAGTATAAAGTAATTATTTCTGGAGCACATGGTCAAGGAAAGGACATGGTGAGTATTAAGACAAGGCAACACATTAAGTATAGGAATATTCAGATTTCGTTTAAAAGCCACAGTATTTGTAAATATTTCTGTACCTTCTGTCTTAAAAGGAGACCTATGGTGAAGCTGACTTTCAGAGAAGCTAATAGACGAGGAAGAAGAAACTTTGAAATATGTGTGTATTATTATTTTACAACCTAATTCTTTTGCATCTAAAATAAACTGGGTAGTGTTTGCTTCTGAACAAATAGAAAAGTGCAAACCTGGGCTGCAGGATACTCTGTCTGTGTGACACTCTGACAGTCAGGTAGACATTGTCTTGGTCACTCCTGTCTCCCTCTGCTTGGCTTGACCTGATTATAGATCAAAGGCAGATACCATGACCCAGTCTGATCTGAACTTGGCCTCCAGGGAGAACAGCCGAGATGATTTAATGGATCTTTGTTCATCCCCAGCTTCCACAGGGTTCAGCACATCTCAGGCGATCATCGATTGCTTTACAGAAATAATGTCTAGCCAGGTCGTGATTATTATGACAATTAGTCTACTGCTTCCTAGTGGTCTCCAACTCTGCCTTACCAGCAAGGAATGGACGCCATTGACAGGTGAATGCCTGGGATCAGAGTCTTAGGAGATCTTACTGATAATTACCTTTTACATGAGACACAGTTATTATAAAGCATTTCATTGTGCAACAGAGTTATGCTTATTAAGGGTTAAATAATTTGCCTAGTGAACACATTAAGGGCAAGGGCATAAACTGTTTGGAACCTAGATTAAGAGTGACCTTATTTTTTTTTAAGTTTTAGAGAAGTACTTGTGTGAGCATTTCTAGGTGGATTAAATACATCCATTAGCCCATTGTTACCTCTTCAATTATAGCATGAGTTTCTTTGCATTAATTGTGGGATTTGTACAATTTGAGGACATGAGTTTCTAAATTATGAGGATGTAGAGATAGCACGTTATAGCACCTCATTAAAGATTTCAGCAACAAGTTGGTAAATAATAATGACTCGTTTGTTCTCATAGACATGAACATGTAAACAATGGACAGATTGGGATTTTTTGAAATTCTAGTTAATTTTTTATTTCACTAGAGGAAGTTCAAAGAGTAAGTACCATTAAATATGAAAAGATCTCTCATTGGATTGGTTTTATTTATCTTTTTTGATTTTCTACTTAGCATGTACGATATACCGCCCTCCTGTGTGAGGAACACAGTTCTGTTACTGAAGCAGATAAAAGACTCCACAGAAAGCTTAGGTTAGAATAGCAGATTTTCTGGGTGAACTGGCTTTGCTTTCTTTTTAAAATTATATCTCAAAGAGAAATCTACCTTTAAAACATGCCACCATGTCTCTAAACCATCTCTTCCTTCATGCCAGGCTACTGCAGTGACAGTTTCTCAGAAAAATCTAGTATCCTAGACAATATCATTTGAAAACAGGATCCATAGTACAGTCAATAAAATACTAGCTTGCCTTTAAAGTAATGCATTTTTCTTGGCTTTTTTTTCACAATACAGCTCTTTTTGAAAGATTGATATATCTATACTGAACTTTTTATATGGTCTATCTCATTTAAGACTTGACAAGCACCCTAGGAGGTTGATAATATTATCCACTGATACAGCTAGCATTAGACATGCCACGAGAGAGAGGTGGAAATGGAGAGAAACAGGAAGATAAAAGGAATGAAAAATTACTAATTTTACACCTCTGAACTATCTCCTGCCACTATTAAAGAGATAAGCAAAAGGTCTAAGAGAGTTCTGGAGAGACAGAAGACAGTTCTAATTTTTGCATCGTGGGGTTCCAGGTTTCTTGTTTTCAAGCACCTGATCCAGTGTTTTTGTCTAAATTGTTAGAAGTGTTTGGTAACAGGAGCCTTGTGTGTAGCCTTGCACTGATAGGCTTTTCCTCTGCACAGTAACATACAAGACCTGAACATATATGCCCATGTCTTGAGGAAATCTAAGTAAGTCTCTGATTATTCACAGCTCGTTGTTAAGAGCATTTGGTTTTGTAAATAGACTCAAGGAAGCAATAAGCAAATGTGAGGATATGAGTCACATGCAAATGAAGCTGTTTTGCATGAAGAGTGTGGTCTTCCTTCCCCAGAATCACTGGATTCAGAAGCTATTGGCTGAGACATAAGTGGAATTTGAAACTTTGCTTGTAAATTGAGTTCTGCTTTATTTCATCCTTTTCGTAGTTCTTTTTTTTTTAATTATTTATTTTATTTATTTATTTATTTATTTATTTTTGCCCTTTGGAATTGCAGAAGCAGGAAGGACTCCAGTTTTGTTCCTTTTTGAGTAGTTTTGCTTTATACGGGAGCAGCTGGAAGCAGCCAGCCCTTGGGCAGCTCATGAATAAACATGGAGTTCTTGGTCCCTTGCTGTCTGCTATGTACAAGGGCTTGGCCTGGGGAGGCCTTGCAAGGGAAGAAGGCTGGAGGAGATACCTGTGGCAGGGAGGATGACAGGACTTACTGTATGCAGACAGCCCCTGGTGGCAAGGCACAGGAGTGGCCAGGATGCAAAAGGGTCCCTTTCACTCAGAAGCCTTCAGTGTTGTAGCACATAGACTGCGTGCTGACGGAAATGCATGAGGAGACAGAAGAGGACATGGTGTGTGAAACTCTCTGGCAGTGGGCCTGCAGCCCTTTTCTTCCCCAGGAAGAGCCTGTGCATGTCTCTAAGCTTCTGAGCTCCTGATGCCTACAACTTGGGGAAAATACTCCTTGCTTTTCATACTACAAACGAAATAAAAATAGCATTGTTAAGGTGCATGGGACTGGCTCTGACACGTGCTGAGTACCCATCAAACAACAGCTGTTGTGATAGAGGAGCCATTTCCTACAAAACATCTGCTCTCCCTTTCCTTCTGAGGAACAGGATGTCCGCTTACTAGACAACAGTGCACGCAGAGTGGCTGCATGGATGAATGAGTGATTAGCCAAATCGATTTTTCCCAACCTCAAACCCAGGTTGTTGAGATGATAAAGTCAATTGGCCGGCCATGAGGAAGCTTTGTAACAGGGACTGAGTCTGATGGCCTTTTCCACGTAGTCTTTCTGCAATTCCAACTTAGCAGGGGCTGCTTCAGCCATGAGATGCCTGAAGGCTTGAGTGTGGAAAGATTCCTGTCCATGGTTATTCGGAAGCTGCCATCCCAATTCTGGATCATCTACCTCTAGAACATTCCTAGAAGAGAAAAATGCAGGCTCTGTCTCATTTAAGTCATCCTTACATCTTACTGATGGGGCTTGTGATTTCATTCCTAATTTAAAAAGATAGGCTCCACCCAGGTGGGCAGAAGGTCATCCCAACTGGCGTGTAGTATGTGCAAACACATGGAATAGTGCAGACAGTGAAAGTTATGAGAAATCGGTGGAAACAGAGGCTATGGTTAATCCTTGTGAACTTGTAAATCCTGTAAGAAACATCTGTCAGATCAAATCTGTCCAAACTCAAAAATTCTGGAGATATCATAAGTTATATTTAATCCATAAATGATATATTCAATACAAAGCAAATATAAACCAAAACCTACTGTAAGAACACATCTGTGAAACTGTTAAAAAGGGGAAAAGAAATTCTACAAGCTTTGCAGTTAAACCTCAGTTAAAATGGAAAAGACCTGAAATTCATGCATATACATGCATGTGTGTGTGCATATTTATTGACATAGATAAATAGATCAGTACCATCTGCACTGGGGTGGTGTATTCTGCATCTCCTTCATGTAAAGAAGATCTCTACAATTCCTAACAAATCTTACTATAATTCCTTAATAACATTTAATAACCAGCTCACACTTGATTGGCCCATTTGTCTAAAATAACCATTTTTAAGCTTTGTGTGTTTGATTGGAATGTAAATCAGACCTGACCTGCCTATTATATTTGGTTGTATGTGCAAATATGTATAACTCCCCTCTTAGTTCAGAACTGTCTATTCTCCTCTTTTCCTTCTCCTGACCTACTGATTGACTTGTTGAAAACAGTATGAGAGAACAGGCCAACTGCTGTAGCTGTCTACCCTCGGCACCACTCCACTAGTTTCTCTCTTTTCTAAATTTATTCATTCATTCATTTATTTATTTGTTTGTTTGTTTGTAATCAGAGAGAGAAAGAGAGAGTGAGAGAGAAAAAGAAGAGAAGAGGCGAGAGAGAGAGAGAGAGAGAGAGAGAGAGAGAGAGAGAGAGAGAGAACAAAATTTTACAAAATGGATTTCTAAAAACCATGTAGAAAACACCATCTCAACCCCAGGACCTAAGTGGCTTGTATACAGGGATTGCAGGATAGCATATGCTGATCTCTGAAGCCTTTCTTTGGAGACTTCAAAGGACAAATTATTCTCATCAGTATAGAATTGTGCCAAACTCTAGGAGACATTAGAGATGGTGAGGACTTGGCAGCCTTACAGGAAACAGTTCTCTATAGTTTCTGGGATAAACCACTGTGTGTCTCAACATCTGTACGTAATGATGGGCTCAAAGCAGGTGGCATAAGTTTTCTTCAGTTGCTAAAATCTGTGCATTCATGCTGTTCATGCAGTGATGCTGGGCTAGTTGAGCCTGTCTCTGAGGACTGAGTGCCACTGTGTACCGAGAATCACAGCTTTAAATACTTGAGCTCCTCAGTCATGGTCGGAAATACTCCAGTGTCACACGGTGGGTCACATTTTCACAGTGACACTATCAACTGTTGGTTTCCCTTGTTAAAAAGAAGGGAGAATCACAGAAAAAGACCACACCATGGCCTGAGGAAGGCAGCAAACTAAAAGCTAAGGCCATCTTCCCACCTACCTGCCCTGTCACTAACACCAGTGTTCTCTCAGACCTGCCTTACAAGGAAATGGTTGACCAGAAAAAGCACAGCGAAGATTTTGGACTGCTGGCAGTCAGCCTCAGAGCATTCTGAGTGGAAAGGACAGGACATGAAGAGACAAATGGGCCCTCTACAAACACCCACCGGTTTATGATGCAAAAGACAAGGACTATCTTGAGTGAGTCTCAAGACAAAGCCCAAGGGCCAGAGGATGAGAGGACTACAGATGTTGAATTCAATTCAAAATTTGGAATATTCTTTTCAAGGGTAGGCTTATGAGATAGCTCTGAGAAGTAGTTGCATGTCTAAATGTCTGACTAGCTAAATTCAAGGAGGGTCTGGATTTGGGTGGCAGGCTGGATTAAATCATCAGAATTACTTACCAATATAGGGTCCATTCTTACTTATCTTTCGCCTCACTGTGCCATTGAACTTGTGTGAATTTAAATTTATCCCTTATTTATTAACATGTTATTTGTTCAATATATTATAGTGCTTCAGAGTAGCCTTTTGTCAGATGTAGCATCTAGATGTGTTCCCAACTATTTCATATATATAGCCACCAACTCCCTTCTCCTCTGTGAGATTGCATGCTTGTTTATATCTTGGAACTGCGTAATATCTTCTTTTATGCCCCCCATGGTGTCATGTTCATGACTGAACATGTGGTTTGTGTGTAATAAATACATGTTGAAATGGATTGAATTGATGCTCAGGGACTTCTGTCCAAGAAAGCAAAGCTGGATTGCAAAGGCTTCTTTCTGAAGAGGAAAACACAAGATCCCACCACACTGTCCATCATTCCTGTCTTTCATACTTCCATAAGGACTACCCCCTTCCTTTATTCACACGACCTCTCTAGGTCTTCCTTCCCACAATCCACTTTAGCTTAAGCTAAGTAGCTGTCTTGGGAGTTTACCTCCTGTCTTGTCAGTTCCATTTGCTTGTTAGGTAGAAAAGGAGAGTTGGGTTTTTCATTTGTTTGTTTTTGGTAAGAAACATTTTTCTGAAGAAACTGAAGCAAAGATCATTTTTCCTCTCATTTACTCTCTTGAGATAAAAAGCATAAAATGAAATAAGACATGGATAGACACACACAAACACCCACAAAGAGAGGGACACACACACATCACATGCTTAAAGCATCTAAAGTTATAATGTGAGTCTTGACTCTACACGAAAGCTGGCTGTGTGATCCTGCACCAGTTACCTTATCTTCTGCACCCAAGGCTGTACACAGAGAAGGTGGTGTCACCTTGTGACCTCACGTGAATTCTGTGATAATGACCTGAGAAAGTGAATGTGAAAATTCTGTGTAAATTACAAATTACATGGATAACAAACATTGTTTTTTTATTAACCAATGGAAAGCAAGCCTGCCTTTCCTTGCTTCTGAAAGATTTGTCACGTACAAATTGAAAGTAAATAATCCTCTGTAGACAATGGAGATGTGTTTTCCTCTCATTGCCCAGTGAAGAGGGATGAATCCCAGAGTGCAGCTAAAATCAAATGTCCTTCCCATATATTTCAAGTTTAGAGACAGCGGTCGCCACTGCCTTGTTACACATATAGAGTCAAGCACATGGAAACTACAGAACATTAATTCGTTTTGTTTCTGAAGAGTAGAGTGCCCATGCAGAATGCAAGCTTTCATTTCTGCTCTTATTTCTAATGCTTCATATTATAATGCAAGGCTGATAAAGTGGTTTGAAAAAAACGTCTTTTTATCTATAAAAATACATAGATGTTTTAAAATTAAAAGATGAAGAATGGTGGTTGATATGCTTGATAGTCCAGTATTTTGCTAATGCATTCAGAAATAGGGGTAATTTACTAATGTATTCAGAAATAAACTTGTAACATCAGTGGCTGGTGCATCATGCAAGTGGAAAAAAAAACATAAATTACTTTAATGCATAACCTCTTGTTAAGAGAGAAGCATGTAAGATAATGTTTCATTTGGATTTTCACTGTCTTTGGATCATTTCATTCTATATAAGTGATAAATAATAAAGAATGGCTTTGTTAATTTATTGGTTTTACAAAACATATAGAGGAAGAAATTATAGAATTTGCATGTGACTGCTATAATCTCCCCAGATTTCTCAGTGACATTCACTGGTGATATCTCAGGGCTAGCTCAGGTTGTGAGGTGATCTTTGCTGAGTACAGTTGAGGTATGTTATGTGTCAGAGTGCCTCAACTAATGGATGTTAGCTTTATGGTTACAGAATGAGTCTTTGGAGTGTGATGTATAAGTCCCCAAAGGCATTTTTTTCTGTTGACTTCTAACCTTCCCCCATCTCCTTAGCTGTAACTTTATTTATGTTGATATGTTTTGCTCATCTCTCTGCTGCCTCAGTTTCCTCATTTGGTACTGTGTATCCTCCCAGAGTAGAGTTTGAAGAGAAGGCCTTGTCTATATGAACAGAAGTCTGGGCAATAACTGCATCCCTCAGTTAGCCCTTCCCTGAATCTTGGAGAGTGCCCGTCTTTCTTTTTGCCTACTGTCAGAATGCTATATCATAGCATCACAATCTGCACAACACATCTCACGCTCTCTGGCCTCTCATGCTACCAGTGGGCCTCCTCACACCTTTGTAAAAAATATATAGCTGTAACAAACTCATTTATTAACTCAGTTATGTTTTATGTTGAACTGTGGCCCAGCAGAGGAGGAATTTCTCTTACAGGTGGATTTATGGCTGGACTCCCGGTATATTCCTGATGCAAAGGCACACTCTGCCTACCCTTCCTGGGTAGCTTGTCTGTTGCTTGTCTGCTGTCCCTATCTCCCTGGCTCTGTTAGTAGGTGGGTTAGTGTCCATAGCCTTGTCCTTTCTGTTTCTGGGTCCTTGTGCCTCAAACTCTAACAATGTGTTCATTTCCGTATCATCTACTCTATGTCACTTCAAAGGGGAAAATGAGATCTCAAGAGGCCAGGGACATTGCTCAGCCAGTGTAGTGCTCACCTCCCAAGCACAAGGACCCGAATTTAATCTCTAGCACCCATGTGAAAATGTTAAGCATGTGCTTGTAACCCCAGCACCAAGAAGTTGTAGACAGGAGGATCCCTGGGCCAGAGGCTAGATATTGTAGACTCGTTGACACGCTCCAGGCCTATGGGAGACCTTATCCAAAAAAAGGTGGCTATTACTGAGGAAGGGCAATTGAAGTTGTCCTCTGCCCTTCACACACACACACACACACACACACACACACACACACACACACACACACACACCTGACCAACATGCACGTATACATGCTTGTGCATTAAAAATAGTGAGATGATGAAGCCTCAATGTAACCAAATCTATGGCTTTTAGTAAAATCGATCTTTAGTACCACCTAGAGAAAAATTCCCAACATACCTTTTATGTCATGTGAAAAAAAAAACTAATCAAAATTCTGTGTTATTTTTTTTAGTGAACAGTTTTAATTCATAGTTCTACAGAGACAGCAGAAACTCTTTAAAGGAAGATAGGTTCGTTTTTTTATTTATTCACTATCTTCTACATTAAACTGCATGGTTTTGAATCAATTAAGCACTTTTCCAAGAATAAATAAAATACTATGAGGAGCAAGAGGAGTGCCTGTAGGACTGGGAGATGTGAATTCTCATATCAACTCTAACACTGGCTTTATGACTTGTGATAACCCTTTATCTCCTTGAATTTTTGTCTTATCACGTATAAAACAGAGGAAATAGTCTAATGTACACACAAAGGCTCTTATAGTGCTAACATTTAATGGTGAGATTTTAATTTAAAATCCAAACAGTTGCAGTAATAAATGCTATCATTTAGAAAATTCAGTTTATTTGGAATTAAGGTTAAAGGCTAATATTGGTATTTCAATGTCCCTGAAATTACTGCTGTTATTTATTAACCCAGGCTTGCTTCAACAGCAGTATGGTAATAAAGGTACTGAAAGACAAATGTGCATTTGCTCCTGGTTCTTAGGGATGCAGCCATGGTTGTAAAGTGGAGATGCCATATAAAGAGCCTTGGGCTGGGTGATTTTAGGAAACATGTATACTTTCAACAAATTACCTATTCAAGGCACTGTCACTTTAGGTAAATGCACATAATTATAATGCTTTTACACATTTCATAGAATTAGGAGACCTATAAATTAGGAGAAGGCAACTTACAAATATTATATACTAATCAAATGCAAACCAATATAAAAATGTAAAAAAAAAAAACCCCAAGCTCATTAACTGCATTGTTATGATAATACTCTACAGCAAGCCCTGTATCTAAAAATCTAGTTGTCAATGAGAATTGATGAAGCAGGGAAGTGAAGTTTGATGAGTACTGTCTCCCAAAGACCTCTGCTTTGCAAAAGTATGTTAAGAATATGGGAAGCTAGAAAGTATATGCTCTGTCTAAAGAAGGAGTGGCTATGTCTCCTGGTGGTCACTACTGTGTAGAAAATCTGATGTAGTGGGGAAGAATTTGTAATTTTTCAGGGATCTAGAAATACAGATTGGTAGCTATACTTTTTAAATATTTAGATGTTGGCAACTGGTTAAAATCAAAACATTATATAGGTCAACATAAACTGTGTCAAACAAAACACACCTTTCAATCATAATTGTTTTTTTTTATTGTCCATAATGAGTTACATTGTTTAGTGGGCCAACAATGAGTTGTTATCCCCAATTCCTCATTGCCCCCCCTTCCCCATGAGCACCAATTTTCTACTTCTGACCCGAGTTTTAACTGTCTCCATGACTCAAATCAGTGCTGAATGTGCAAGGACACTTCCTAGACTGTGAGCCAGCTTCTTCAACCTAGAAAGAAAGGTCATAAAAGATTAAATTTTGGATATAAGTGAAGCTGGACATGTTCAGAGAAATATAGGATGAGAGTTTTAACAAATATAAAATGCAGAATTGGTCAGCAAATGTACGTATAGCTTACCATCCAGAAAGGAGATCTATGGATGCCTGCAGGGCTGGTTACCAAAATGATTACTGGTGATGTACAGAGCCTATTAGAAAGCATGCAGCTAATTCCTTTCTGTATTCCCTTTTTTCTTCTTGTTGTTGTTACGATACTAAAGAGTTTTTGAAATTTTCATATGACTTTATTATCTAATAGGCCATTTGCTTCATGAACACCGATGAGTGTGAACTCAACTTTGAATTTTCCCTGGGGTTGAGCATCCATTATATATATGCTCAGTAATCCTTGCATGATCCTGAAGGACTCGGTGAACTTCCACATGCCAGAACATAACATATTTTCTAAAGTCCATATGGTATAGTTCGAAACCATTCCAAACAAAATGAAGGGTGGGAAAGGAGGAGAGAAAATATCTGTGAATTTGATTCTAACATTTCATCATTGGATGATTTTGAACAAGTCACATAAATCCGTAGTACTCAAGTGCTTTATAACATGAAAAGATCCAATCAGATACTATGGTGATTTGATTCAGGTGTTCCCCATAAACTTAAGTGTTCTGAAGGTTTAATCCTCTGCTGATGGCAATTTTGGAATTCAAAACTTGTTCAAGGTGTGTTGTTGGGGACAGGCTTATGGGTGTTCTTTCCACCAGCAACAGAAGCTGGCTGTTAAAATTGGTGTCAAAAGTGACATTGTTGCTGCTAGAACCCTGATTCTGTGGCTTTGGCCTTATAGAACTGATTTTCAGAAGGAATGTGAAAGGTTTTAAAACCTCAGACTAAGAGACACCATGCAGTGCTGTGAGTGCAGCTTTATGGATCATTCTTGTTGGAGTTGAAAGATCTGAATGCAGTAAGAACTGTGAACTGTGATGTTTGACTTACTAGGGTGAGATAAAACTTTATCAGGACTGGTCTGGGGGCAGTTTGTGTGAGAAGCTTGCTACATTCTGCCTGCCTATGTCCCGAGAACTTGTGCAGGGTTGCATTGCATAGAAATGGACTAGTGTGTGCAGATAGAGATGGCACAGAAAGAAATAAAATCTTTGGGCCAAAACTACTGCCCTGAGAAGCAAAATTTTGGGAGATGACAACCACTGAGATTGGGCCAGGTGACCTGCATTGGGACACCAAGAAGAATGCAAACTCTTTTGAAGTAAGGGGCCTGAATACTGAAGGAGGTTACCTGCTCTTTAAAGTCAGCCTTATCCCCTCCCCCAAGATTAACAAATTGTTAATCCATCTGGTACTATGGAGTATAACGAATGCAGGAAGAGAGGGTAATGGGATGTGCAACACAGTTTTGTTTTTTGGAAATGGCAATGGGCAGTGTGATGTAGGCCTGTTGAATTACCTGCAAGAAAACCTGATGGAGCCATGAGGGTAAGCTGTGGGCTGCATTGGAGACCCAGTGAAGATGCCAGGTCTATGGGAAAGCTGGCAAAGAGAGCTGCCAACACTGGATGAAGTTTTCTGGGACAGTGAGTAGCAAAGCTGGAGGGATGTAATTGGAACTCTGGACACTTATCACTGGATAGAGTTGTTGGACTTGGATTATAAAGTGTGATGTTGCTGTGTTTGTTTAAATCTTGTATTGGCTCAATCTGTCTTTGTGTATTAGTCAGGGTTCTCTAGAGAAAATGGAGTTGATAGAATGGATTGTAGTAAAAGGAAATTTATTGTGGTAGCTTATGACAGTCCAACAATAGCAGTCTGCATGCCCACAGGTGAAGAAACCAGTAGCTGTTCAGTCCATGTGGCTGGATGCCTCAGCAGTCCCAATCCAGTCCAGAAGGCCTGAAGGCTCCCTGGTTCTTCAGTCTACGATGTGAGGCCAAGGAAACTGGGTTCCAATGTCCAGTTAGGATGTGAATGCAGGTCACAAACAAGCACCAGCATCTGGGGGAAGAAGGAAGAGGGTTTCCTTCCCCTCAAGCTTCCTTATATTTAGTCCCCTTGGATAGTCCACCCACTGGGGGGAAGGGCTCACTCTGGAGAAGGGAACTCCTCCCTTCTCCAAAATCCCAAAAAGATTTTTGTTAATTCTTCCTGTAAGCAAGATCAGAGACCCGCCCAAGATTACTAAGCATTATTACATAGATCAAGTTGACAAATAAATTTAACCATTATAAGTCCACCCCTTGCCAACTTGACATCAAATCATATCTCCTTACATCTTAATTTTTAAATGAAGACAGTAATCTCATGATTCCGCCTAACATGATATAACTATCCCACATACAACGGGAAACACATAATCTTCCCCAACATAAGGCAGGTCCCTTGAGGAATGCGTAGTCTAATATCTAATAATATAAATTTAACAATGATTACTGCTATAATCTCAATTAATATTAATTGCATAATAGATAAAAACAAAGGATTTGGTATACATATGGGCAAACATTCTTAGAAAGTAATACAAAACAAAAAAAAAACACTCATGGCAATTACAGTCCTCATTTTTGTAACTGGTCACATGGCCTTAGTTGGTATTTGTAACCACCTTCTTCTACTACCCATTCTGTATTTCCTCCACCTTCAGCAAGCACCTCAGCAGGTCTTGATTCTTTACCTGGAGGGGTGACTCATACTTTCATTCCTGATGGGTCTGGGCCATTTTTCATGCTGCCTTGATTAGGGTGTTGTAGTTACCCGTTGATTTTGATAACAGGGCATGGTAACACCAAGAGCTGCCCTATAGAGTCTCCTGCACTCCAGGCATACTCTTCCTTACCTCCATTGTGGAGGAGGAGTCCAATTTCTCCCTGGTAGTCTGGATCAATCATTCCTGCTAACACTGTAATTCCTTTCTTGGCTTGTTGACTGCAGGGCATCAGAAGCCCAAAGTGGCTAGGGGGGAGTCTTAGCTTCTAGTTCAATGGAATGTTATCTGTGCCTCCTGACAAAAGCACTCCCCCTTCTTGAGCCAAGACTTCTAGGCCAGCAGAGCATAAGGTTGTGGGAACAGGAAGCAAAAATTTTTGCTAATGGTTCACTTGGGGTGATGGAAAGTGGTACCATTCCCATTTCTAACCCTGGATTACTGTACCCGTGGACCCAGGCTATAGGAGAAACAATACCACATATAGGACTCTGGTTCAGAGCATACACAGCCTGCTGGAGAACCCTGCCCCAGCCCTCCAGGCTAGGGCCACTTAGTGGGCACCATAACTGGTTCTTTAAAAGGCATTCCATCGTTCTATTAAGCCAGCTGCTTCAGGGTGGTGGAGCACATGGAAGGACCAGTGAATTCCATGATCATGAGCCCACTGCTGCACTTCCTTGGCTGTGAAGTGAGTTCCTAGGTCTGAAGCAATGCTGTGCGGGCTAAGGCACTCTGTGAGCCCATGGATGGTAGTTTTTGCTGAAGCACTTCGAGCAGGAAAAGCAAATCCATACCCAGAATAAGTGTCTATTCCAGTAAGGACAAAATGCTACCCTTTCCATGATGGAAGTGGTCCGATGTAGTCAACCTGCCACCAAGTCACTGGCTGGTCTCCTCGAGGAATGCTACCATACTGGGGGCTCTGTGTTGGTCTCTGATGCTGGCCAATCAGGCATTCAGCAGCAGCTGTAGCCAGGTCAGCCTTCGTTAGTGGAAGTCCATATGGTTTGGCTCATGCATAACCTGCATTCCTGCCACCATGGCCACTTTTTCATGGGCCTATTGGTCAATGACAAGGATGGCTAAGGAGAGAGGTTAGCCACTATCCACAGAATGGGTCAGCTTATCAATTTGATTATTAAAGTCATCCTCCAATGACATCACCTTCTAATGAGCATTAACATGGGACACAAATATCCTTATATCCTTTGCCCACTCAGAGAGGTCTATCCACATAGTTCTCCCCCAAATGTCCTTCTCACCAATTTTCCAATTGTGTTCTTTCCAAGTCCCAGACCATCCAGCCAAACCATTGGCCACAGCCCATGAATCAGTGTACAACTGCACATCAGGCCATTTTTCCTTCTAAGCAAAATGCACAACCATGTGCACTGCCCAAAGTTCTGCCCACTGTATAGACTTCCCTTTACCACAGTCCTTTAGAGTTGTCCCAGAAATGGGCTGTAATGCTGCAGCTGTCCACTTCTGGGAGGTGCCAGCATAACATGCTGAGCCATCTGTGAACCATGCCTTAGTCCTCTCCTCCTCAGTCAGTTGATTGTCGGGCACACCCCATGATGCCATAGGCTTATCAGCTTTCTAGTTGCTGTGCAGAAAGAACCCAAACAAAAGTGGCTTGTGAAGGAATGAGTTTATTTGGTTTATGGACTCTAGGGGAGACTCCATCCTGGCAGGGAAAATGATGGCATGAGCAGAGGGGTGGACATTACCTCCACCACAGCACTGCAAACAGTGGCAGGAAGGTGCCAAATACTGGCAAGGGGAAGCTGGCTTATAACCCCTGTAAGCCTGCCCTCAACAACACAGCTCCAGTGAGGTTGTAAAACCCAAACTACCATCAGCTGAGGATCAATCTATCAGAACACATTCATTTGTTTCTGGGGGGATAGATGGATCAAACCATGACAGTCCACCCCTGACCCCCACAAACTAATAATCATACATGATGTAAATACAATGTGTTTAGCTCAACTCTTAAGTCTCCAAAGATTTCAACTGAGCCATTATACCAAAAAATAAACCCATAATGGCATAGAACATTCATATTGCAAAACATGAGGCACAGCAAAAACAGATTGAACCAATACAATATTTAAAACAAATATGGAAACCTCAATCGCTAACTACAAGCTCAATGATCCTGCATTTGAACAAGTCTCTTGGAGATTCAATTCCGCCCCTCCAGCTTGGCTACTCACAGTCCAGGAAAACTTCATCCAGTGCTGGCAGCTCACTTTGGCAGCCATCCATAGCCCTGGAATTCATTGGGTCTCCATTGAAACCCACAGTTCATCCTCAAGGCTCCATAGGCCTCCACGCAGGCAATCTAGCATATCTGATTAACATTACCAATGGCCATTTGTCAAAAACAAAACTGTGGTACAAATCCAATGACCCTTTCTTCTTGCATTTGTTATACTCCACAGAACCAGTTGGCTACCAAGTTGTTAATCCAGGGGGGAACAAAGCATTCAGGCCCCTTACTTCAAAGACTCCGCATTCTTCCTGTTGTTCCAATGCAGACCAGCTGGCCCAATCTCAATGGTTGTAAATTGCAGGTGAATGGGCAACAGTTTTGGCCTAAAGATCTCTTCTCTTTCTGTGCCATCACCATCTGCTCACACCAGTTCATCTTTACGTAAAACAACCCTGCACAGGTTCCCAGGACATAGGCAGGCAGAACACAGCAAGCTTCTCTCACAAACTGCTTCTGGCACAGTCCTGACAAAGTTCTTTCTCACCTTCATAAGCCAAACCTCACAGTGCATAGTTTTTACTTCATTCAGGTCTTTCAACTTTGACCATAATGGTCCATGAAGCTGTGCTCACAGCACTGTGAGGCATCGCTTAGGCTGAGATTTAAAATCCTTCCACATTCCTCCTGCAGATCACTTCCAAAAGGTCCAAAGCCACAGAATCAGGGGTCTAGCAGCAACAGATGATCCCACTTCTGGTACCAAAACGGTTGCAGTCAGCTTTCTAGTTGCTGCGCAGAGAAACCCAAACAAAAGTGGCTTGTGTAGGAATAGGTTTATTTGGCTTATGGACTCAAGGGGATACTAAATCCTGGTAGAGAAAATAATGGTAGACATCACCTCCACCACAGCACTGCAAACAATGGCAGGAAGGTGTGCCAAACACTGGCAAGGGGAAGCTGGCTTATAACCCCCATAAGCCCACCCCCAACAACACAGCTCCATCGAGGTTGTAAACCCCAAACTGCCATCAGCTAAGGATATATCAATCAGAACACATTTATTTGTTTGTGGGAGACACCTGGATCAAACCATGACACTTTGATTTGGCTAATGTCATCCTTTGCAGTGTGAATATGTATTCTGTGTCATTGTGTTCTTTTTTGTTTGTTTGGTTGGTTGCTTGGTATTATGGCTCAGTTAAAGATCTTAGATTATGGGAATGTTTGAACATCATTGAGATTGATTTTAAAAAGTATGTGGACCTTGGGTGTTGGACTGGGTGCATTGCATTTTACATCATGTATAGTTATCAATTTGTGGGGCTAAGGTGGGGGTGTGGTGGTCTGATGTATATGTCCTCCATAAACATATGTGTTCTGAATGCTTGATCCCCATCTGATGGCAATTTTGGAACTGGAATCTCATTGAAGGTGTGTTTTGGGGAGTGGGCTTATGTGTGTTATAGCCAGCTTCCCCTTTTCAGTGTTTGGCACACACTCCTGTTGCTGTTTTACCCGATGTTGGCAGGAGGTGATGTCCAGCCTCTGTTCATGCCATCATTTCCCCTGCCATCATGAAGTCTCTCCTTTAGTTTATAAGCCAAAATAATCTCTTTCCTCAGCAGGCTGCATTTTTTCCAGTAATGAGAAGCTGATTGCAACAGATAACAAATTTCTTACTTAGTCTAGTAGTTGATGCAATCAACAGTGATGCACAATGAAAGTAAGTCCTTTTGAAAAAACCAGTACCTTTCAGCCAGCACTCAGACTCCAGGTACATTGTCTGCTGCTACTTCAAGTGAAAAGTAGTTGCTAAACTCTGAGAAACTTGTTTCCTTGAAAACACATGGTGTAGTTCTCTCTAATATATTCACGGACACTTTAATCACCTAGTAAATAACACTGAACCCAACTGTATCTACCCAAGCAATGAAAGGAAGAACAATAAAATTTTAAAACTTCTAATGGAAATTTCCAGACACAAAGCGTGTCCATGGGGTGGCTGAGATAAAAAAGTTAACTTTGAAGTGTATTTCCTTGCTTCTGCTCTGAGATAGAAGAGAAGAACTGCCCTGGAAGCCAGAAGACAGGTATTCCCGGAATTTCGATAGATGCTTGACAGGCCCCCATTCATCATTTAGTCCACTGTGAGAAATGGTGATCGGAGACCGATGTTATCAAACTGCTTAATCTCACTCTCATCACACTGCTTTTTCCTGAACCTTGCTGCACAATGTTCCAGAAGAGAGATGGCCATACATTTGCCTCTGATGTCAGTTTCTGATCACCAGCCACCAGGGCCAGTCTGAGATCTTCTTATGAAGTGCAGTGTCTCTTTAGGATGTGTCTCCCTTTATTTTATCAGTCAGTTATTTACCTCTATTTATTCATTCATTCAATAAATATTTTGACCACCTTCTTTATTCAAGCTCATTTCTAGTTCTATTCCCTGCAATCTAAACATGACCCATAGGTGAGAGGATTATTGATGTGTGAATGAATGAATGAATTAATGAATGAATGAAGAAATCATTGTTCCTAGTCCTTCCCAGTGGGTAGATAGACCAGTAAAGATACTGTTGCTTGTGCTGGTGAGCACTGTGCACGAGGAGGGTATGGAGCAGCCTCAGCCCAGTGTGGCCAGTGTTCCTTAGGGAACCTCCATCATGCTAGATGCCTTGTGTTTTTTGTCCCTATGCTGAAATCCTGATCACCTTTCTTCTCTGAGTGTTTTCCATGTTTAGTTGAAACATACTTAGATCACAAAATGATTAATCTTTGGCATTAAACTTTTAGAACTAGGAAAAGTTGTGAATATTAGTGATATTAAATTTATGGATATTAATGATATTAAATATGTAATTGTGTAATCAGGTCTGAAATTTCTATTGTGACATTTCAAAAAATGAAGCAAAAAGTAAAGGAATAGTTCTCAAGAGAATGATTTTATTGGCCGTGAATTTATACTTGTTTGTCTATGGGGTTAAGCCGGCCTCATGCACTGTATTGGTAAACAATTCAGGTATGATTTAAAAAAATGTATACAAAATATATAAGGAGAATAATACTACTAGTTATTATTAGTAGTTACTGTTAATATGGCTCCTATTTAACCAGGCACTGTGACAAATTGCATATATGTTTTCACTCAATTATCAAAATAATGATTGAGGTATTGAAACAAGAGTATGGATGAAAATTTTAGTTTGGCTGATTTAGGAAAATATTTGAAAAACATTGCTCTAAGAATTAAAGCTCATATTATAACGATTAGGAAAAAAATTAAAAATCTATGGTATGGTATCTTTTATGAAATAATAGTTATGTATTTACTCTTACAAAGGGCAAGATTTACTTAAAATAATTTGGCATCCCACTGGGGATGTTCAAACAAATAGGACATATTTGGTTCTCTCCTATCACGCAATGGCAATAATTTTGATGACTTTCTTATTAAATTACAAACCATGGCTCCATGCCCCAAGGAAAAATAATGTCTGCTCTAATGCCCATCTAAGATAATTTTTGTCATCTTGAAAGCATGTGTGCTTTGTAGGATAAATCAAATCAATGCATTTTCATTTGGAGGTCCATCTGACATGTTGGAGAAGAAGCTGAGCAAGAATCAAGCAGTCCCTTGCCTTTCTGCCGGCATTCCCCTATGTGACCTTGGACCAGTCATTTACTGTTTGCACAGCAACGAGTGAATGATGCTTCCCAGAGACAAGTTTCACATAGCTGATTGCTCTGGAGAATGTTGGAAGACAGAGCTCCTCTAAACTCTAAGCAGAGCCCTCAGTGCCAAAGGGGGAGAGCCCATGCCACTTAGAGTACCTCACTCCACTCCCTCTTCTGCCCCCCTAACTGCCCATTCCTTCCCTTTTAATCATTTAGAAGTGCTTTTCCAGCTGTGAGTATTCTCCCATGACTACAATGATTATAATTTTATCATCTTTATTTAATAATCCTAATTTATTGAGTCCTTAAGATGGTCCACACACTGTTCTAAGTGACTTCCATATATCAAGTCATTTATCTTTACCAAACCCCTATGAATTGCATATATGGCCACCTACAAGATACAGAAAGAAATTGACCATAAAATGCTCAAGGGACTCTCACAGAATGATAAAAGGCTGGGCCGTATCATTCTGAAACAGCCTGACTTCACATCCTGCCTTTTATAAAATTACACACACTGATTTCTCCTAGAATATGTTCTATCAGAGCATCCACACATTCACGTTCACATTCCGTGCCACAATGTTAAACCTCTTGGGAGACAGGAGTATGGTTTACTTATTTGGAATCTCAGGAGATTGTAATCAATATGCAACCATGTTCTCCAAGAGCACATGAGGTTTGGAAACATCACTTAAGGCAAATAATCCAAGATTACAAGGAGTTAATAGACAAATTTCAAGGTGGCATCCATGACTCCCTCATTTCTAAGAATTACATTCAATATATTATAGGCAAACCTTATTTCTTCCTTGGGAGGGAGGGTTACTTTCTGCCTTTCTTTCTTTCTTTCTTTCTTTCTTTCTTTCTTTCTTTCTTTCTTTCTTTCTTTCTTTCTTTCTTTCTTTCTTTCTTTCTTCTTTCTTTTTTCGAGGTAGGGTCTTGCTCTAGCCCAGGCTGACCTGGTATTCACTATGTAGTCTCAGGGTGGCCTTGAACTCATGGTGATCCTCCTACCTCTGCCTCCCGGGTGCTGAGATTAAAGGCATGTGCCACCATGCCCGGCTATTACTTTATGTCTTTCAACAAACTCTGAAAAGGTCTGTGCCACCTAAAAAGTTTAGAAGACACTGTAAATCTTCAAGCAGTTGGCCACTGGAAACAAATTGCTCTACATGACCAGATTTCAACTCTTACTATAGGAGTTAAACAGCTCAACTTTCTTACCACTAATCTACTGAGCTGCATCAAAATGTTAAATCTCAAGTGATGTAGTCCTCCGAGAGTCTCCACTATTGAAAATTTCATCAGAAGCAGCTGAGACTCTCAAGATTGGCCCTGGTATCATTCACCCATTGAAAGAGGTCATCGGCCACTCACCTGAGCTATCAGGTATTCCCTGTGGAAGCTATAGGCAGTGATGTATGAGGGGTTAATGTCTCATGAGATAGTATATGTAGAGGGTGAGAGATAATAGATTATTATATACTCCATATATTACATATAGATTAGATTAGATATATTAATAGATTAGAACTCCATCTATACAGCTCTAATGAAGTCATGAAACCATTCTGGGAGGAGACTTTGTGATGTTCTCCATGCTCCTGTATGTAGCCCCCTCACCCATGCTGTGTAAGGAAACCCAATAAACTGATTGGTTTGCACTTTGTTGGAATCATCCTCTAATCTCTTTGGGTGTACCCTGTCTGGGGCAGCAAGAACCCTTGGCATAGATCCAGAAAAAGTTCATTCAACACTAATTATATATAAACAATTTTATAGTCTCTATTTTTTAAAAACAGGGGCATTCAAGACAATTGAAATGAAAGAATTGCAGTAAGTAAAATCTTTTATTAAATGATTTTTCCCTAGGGGATACTTATTTATGTTTTTCACACTGACCAATTTTCATGGATTTATTTTTGCTAATGTTAATAGATTAATTTCACAGGAATTAATAAAATTGATCAGTAACAGTTCTAATTTGGACAAAACAGCAAGAATAACATTGGGGTTATGTTTTTTTCCCTTGATCTAGACTATGCTAATATGAAAAAATATTTTTGCTCTTTCAAGATTCTGTCAATGTGCCTTGATAGTGTATGTGTGCATCTGAATAATTAATCAATTAAGTACATTTAAGATTATTTTGAGGCAAGAGAGAGACACACACACAGAGAAAGAGTGTGTGTGAGTATGGGTATGTCAGGTCTACTTTGTGCCTCAAGCTTTATATGAGCACTGGGGACAAACCTGGGCTGAAAGGCTTTGCAAGCAACTACCTTTAACTGCTGAGCCATTTCTCCAGCCAAACAGTGTTTTTTAATGCTGTAACACATTGTCATTTTGTTTGGATTTTTTTTGGCAAGTTCTTGTTTTCTCAGATTGACAAATTTTGTAACGTCTTGAGAAGATAACAGAAAGGTTCTGGATCATCAAGAAAATTAAATTTAAAATTTAAATGACATTTACTATTCATCTGGATATATATATATATATATATATATATATATATATATATATATATATATATATAT
>PVHP010012883.1:0-42054 GCA_004024765.1 Zapus hudsonius
ACTAGGGCAACTAGCAAGGGGACCTATGGTGAGGGACATAGATCTCTAGCCAACAGTCAATGAGAACCAACCACCCAAGTGAATGAAGTCGGAGTTGAGTTGTCCGCCTCTAGTCAGGCCAAACCTAGACAGCCTGACTACAGCCTTGTTAAAGATCCTGAGGTGGAGTCACTCAGCCAGTCAACTGCCCCTAGACCCATGGGCCTCAGAGACTGTGGGAGATAAGAAACATTTGTTCTTTGAAGCTAAGTTTTTGGAAGTAATATGTTCCATGGCTATAGATGACTGACACAGATTTCTGTGGTTTCTGGCTCAAGTGACAAGATGGATGGTAAAGCTATTAAGAAAGGAAAACTAAGAGGAGTTAAGGACTGCTACGGGCTCAATCTGTTTATAAAGGGCTTCACATATCACATGGCAAGAGTCCATCTGGTGGAGCAAGAAGCTGTGTTGTACAGTCTCCAACAACAGCACTGTCTAAAATCAGAACTAAAAACTGTAGAAATGATTGTATGCCGTAGTAAACATTCATACTATGTGCAAATTTCAGTCAGGTTCCAACAAATCAGGAGCACAATCCATTAGCTGGTGTATAAAACCCCTTGTCTCCATGCTTTCCTCTCTAATAATGTTTTATGCTCCCTTTCACTGTCTAGTTCTAGACATTGTGTTCTACAATTTTGTCAGATCCTTTTCTATCATGAGCATAAATATGTTTTTAGTCATTTTGTGACTGGGCACATGAGCTCTCCTTTCCCATCAAGGGGGAATAGCCAGGTCCACAGTCAACAGGTCCACTCACCTCTGAGCTTTCACTGTCCTCACAAGACAGGGTCTCACTTTGTAGCCCAGGATGGCTTTGAACTCCTGGCAATCCTACCTCAGCCCTCCCAAGTGTTGGGATTATGTGCATGAGCCTCCACACCTGGTTCTCTACCTGCTTCTTTACATGGAGTACCCTTTCTGTTACCCTAAAATGTGTTTTCATTCAGACTTTCTACTTGCTATCCAGAACTATAACTCTGAAAGTGTAGATCAAGTCATTGATCTGAAAGCCATACACATAAATACACCCACTTCTAGTGTAAGACTCATTAAAGTCTTTCCCAATCCCCTCACCCCCCAGGTAGGAGCTCACTCTAGCCCAGGCTGACCTGGAATTCACTACATAGTCTCAGGGTGGCCTTGAACTCACCAAGATCCTCTATCTCTGCCTCTCCAGTGCTAGGATTAAAAGTGTGCATCACCACACCCTGATCAATGCCTTTGTTGAATGCTTTCACAAAATTTTCATACATACAGATGTCTTCTAGACAGTTCTATTTATTTGACTGGGTTTTTTTTGTGGGGGGGGTTGCTTTATAAGTACAAATGCACCATAGCATGTGTGGAAGTTAGAAGACAACTTCAGGGTGTTGGTCCTTGCTTTCTCCTTTGTTTGAGACAGGGTCTCTCTTGCTGCTTGCTTCTGGAGAAGTCAGACTGGCTGCCCTTCAAGCTTCAGAATTCTCATGACTCCACTTCTAATCACTGGACTTATGCAGGATTACAGATGTTGCACACACTTCCATCTGCCTTTATATAGGTGAAGGGAATTTGAACTCCAGTTGGCAGGCACGTGAAGCAAGCTTTAGCCACCAAGCCATTTCCCCAGTTCCAAGTTGGTGGTTGTTTTGAGGAAGGGACTCATATGTAGCCCCAGCTGGCCTGGTCCTCACTAAGTGGCCTCAAACATGTGGTGGTCCTCCCACACTGACTTCCCAAGTACTGGGATTACAGGTAGGTACCACCATTCCTGGCTCACAATTTCTTGAAAACTCAGGCCTCTTTCTTTGTGCTCCATATCCCTTGGCTTTTCCTTCTCTTCTCAGCTACAGGTTCACTCCTCCCTTCCCAACATGTCCAAACCAAGTTCCAGGGACTCAGTCCTCTTAAATCAAAGGCCTTTGATCTTTTACAACCAGGTGTCCTTATGCATGTTTCAGATCATAATGCAAATACAAATCAAAAACAATTTAAAGTTAGGTAAGTGTATTTTAACAGATGAAAGCTTTATCCTCTGGATAAATGCTCTGCTGGAATGTGGGGGCATCTGTCAGCAGATGGAGGATAGTAAACATGGGATTTGCCAGGAGTCCTGGAATCATATTCCCTAGGCAGTGACTCAAGAATAAAGACAGATCCAACCACCACACATATGAATGAGAACCACTGAATCTGGAAGGCTGATTCTCTAGTTCCCCCGCCCCTCACCCAGAGGGAGGGAAAACAGCGTGTATCTATAACCAGGCTGTACCATGCTTGAATGGAGAATCGCTGACAAGTGCTGCTGTTTATTGTATATACACAGCGTTACACCTCGTTTTGTTTGGGAAAATGCTTATGGAATAGATGTACAGGCACAAGAACCAGTTTGATAAACCAATGAGTTTACTGGGGGTCACTTACAGAGATGAAGGGTTACAGGAATGGGGAGCCCCCAAAGCAGCCACTTTGATGGGGCTTCCTGTGTCAAGATTACTCCTCAGATGTCCTCCTCAGGGTGAAGGCTTCCTTACAGAACACGGGGACCCCAGAGCAGCCACACCAAGAGGTCTTATCCCACCCTGACTGATGACTTCCATGGCCACTTGTAGAAGCTCCTTGTCCTTGTCCAAAAGTATGAGAGCACAGAGCAGTCCTTCAGCTGGGCTCACTGTATTGGGATTACCCCTGTGGATGCTCCTCCCTCAGCCTCTGGGTGAGGGCTTACTCAGGGAGCAAAAGACCCCAAAGTAGTACTTCCGTGGAGCTCACGTATCACTTGTTTCTTTAAAAGCACAATATTGGGGATAGCACCAGGGATGGAAGGCACAACCCCACAAGCTTTCCATAATCTGTACACATTTTCCATGAGCTATTCTGCTTTCTCACCCCAAAGTGCTTCCATGGGGCTACCTTGCATCTCCCCATACCCAATGGGCTCAGTGGACTCCACTCAAACTGTTTGGCCAGGCCCAGGGCCAAAGAAGAGTGAGGTTTCTCTCCAGACTGCTGAGGGCCTGCCCTCTGGGCTTACTCTTCCTCTGGCTTGACTAGCTCCAGGGGTCAGCACTGAGGCATCATCAGTCTTGGCTATGGTCTCTCCCTCAGCCATACCTGGTTGATGTAATAGCCTCTGGGGAGGCAAGTAATTTCCACCCCTCTGCATACCTTTCTGCAGGACAAAAAATGTACATGGCTCACTTTGGAGGCATAATTGCCACCCCTGCATCACCTGAAGCACCCTATCATTTACCCTAAGAACTCTTCCAGTCTTAAAGCCTTCCAGAGGCTCACAAGCAGAACATTTGGCTTTCTGTGAATTTCATCCTTAGGAACTCCGGCTTGATACAAATCTTGCCACATTTGCTTTCTAGCAACCCAGACAGACCCTTCTGTCTGCTTTGCAGTTTTTTCATCTCTCGATTGTCCTATCATTTTTATGGATTCACATGCTGAATCATGGACTATCCCTTCCACTCTGTCAGGAGTTGGATCTGAGGGGCATTGTTGCAGTCAGCTTTCTAGTTGCTGCGCAGAAAGAACCCAAACAAAAGTGGCTTGTGAAGGAATGGGTTTATTTGGCTTACAGACTTGAGGGGAGACTCCATCCTGGTAGGGAAAATGATGGCATGAGCAGAGGGGTGGACATCACCTCTGCCACAGCACTGGAAACAGCAGCAGGAAAGTGTGCCAAACACTGGCAAGGGGAAGCTGGCTTATAAACCATAAGCCCGCCCCCAACAACACAGCTCCATCGAGGTTGTAAAACCGAAACTGCCATCAGCTGAGGATCTAGCAATCAGAACACAGTCATTTGTTTGTGGGGGACACTGGATCAAACCATGACAGGCATGTTCTATCACCTTTACCTCATTCTCTCCTGCCTCATTATCTGACTCCTCCCACAGGCTCCAAGTTTGTGGATCCCATGAAGGGCTGGCTCTTCAACACCGATCGAGCCAGCACTTCCAGTTATCTTCTCTTTTATCCAATTTACCTGTCAAATCCAAGGCTAAGTAGAGGATGTTATCAACCTGCCCTTTTCTTGCAACTTCTCTTGTAGGCTAACAAGTTCTCTCTGTGCAGCTATCTCTGCTTCAGCTGCATACCTTATTACACATAGCGATGGCCAGGTACCTCTGCAGCTGCTTGCTGACACTAATCTCTTATGTGCCACACTCAAAAGATTCCAACCATCCTCTAATCCTTCAACTGTTTTCAGGACATCCCCATATTCCTGTGGAGGACACCACTCATCAAGTATGCATGCTACTCCATACCACATAGAGATGGACGGCCACCCTGGGATTCCTCCCACAAACACTGCAGTTCCTGGCTCAGCCTTAGTTACCTGTTTACTCCCCATAACAAGACGCAGGCTATAGCTGCCAGCACAAGAAGGCACACCACCACACACCACATGGACAGTCACATTGGGATTTCCCCCACAGAAACTCCCTCCCCAGCCTCAGCTGCATGCCTTGCTGACCACAGCCAGGACCATGTGGCAAAGGTAGTACTTATCACTGGAAAGTCCTTCCTGGATGTTGAAACACAAGATCCTTTCATGGAATCTTCTGGTCTGACTCACGAGGAAATTAAGCTCCAGATGTGAAGACTTCCTCAAGTTGCTGGGCTTCCTGGCAACATAGGTGCTGCTACTACTCTCCTCTCCTGGCTCTTACCTTCCTGCTTGCTTTTTAAAAATAGTTTTGTTATTTGAGAGAGAGAGAAACAGACAGAGTAAGTATGGATGCAAAAAAGCTCCAAGCACATGTGTACCACTTTGTGCATCTTTGTGGGTGTTGGGGAATCAAACCTGAGCCATCAAGCTTTACAAGCAAGTGCCTTGAACCGGGAGCCATCTCTCCAGCCCCCCTCGTTCTTTTAAACATGGTATACTCACTCTTAGTTACAAAGGTCACTGCCACTTGTTATTTTCTGTTTCTCTTGATGATTGGTTTTGTTTGTTTGTTTGGTTTTGGTTTTTGAGACATGGCCCTCACTCCGTAGCTCAGGTTGGCCTGAAACTCACTATGTAGCCCAGCTTGGCCTCCTTCTGCCAGGGATCACAAATAGGAGTCACTGGCCTGGCTGATATTTGGTTCTTTTATCTTTTTGCCTGACTGGTTCTTTTAGGGGCCTGTTCAGAGTTCACAGTTATCTTTCCTCCTCTGATTCTCAGTGGTATTCCGGGAAAGGGAGTTATGCATAGTGTATGTGAGGAGGGTGAAATATGTGCATACCATGTATGTAGGTGCACATGCATGTAAGTGCACATATGCATGTGTAGACCAGAGGTTGGCATCAGGTGTCATCCTTGATTGCTCTCCACTATAGACCTTATGACAAGGTCTCTTCCTGGACCCTTTTCTTCGCCTTCCCAGCACTAGTATTATGGGTCATGCCTGGCTTTTACATAGGAGCTGGGAACCTGAACTCAGGTACCCATACTTGTGAACCCTTTTCCCAGCCTTTATCCAAATGCAGAGAGAAATAGATGAAAGACAGACAGAGAGAATGAGTATGGGCATGCTAGGGCCTCCAGAACTACAGATGCACAAATCACCCTGTGCATCTGGCTTTATATGGGTACTGGGGAATCAAACTCTGGTCATTAGGCTTTGTAGACAAGTACCTTAACAGATGAGTCATCTCTCCAGCCCCAATACAGAATTTTTTTAAAGAACTGAAATCTCTTCTGAGACATCTTTTGCTCATTCTTTAACGTTCACAGCTTTCCTTTATTTACAGTGAGATATAAATCAACGAAACTAATTCAGTGAGTGAGTGATAAGTATGTTTGACACCTGGCTTTGGTGTCCAACCAAAAACTCCAAAAGTGTACATCTTCCTTGATCCAAGAGCTGAGCCATAAATGTACCAGAAGGAGAAAAAAAAAAAAACAACAACAGCATTTGCCAACTATATCCTGGCCTTGTCTAAAACAAAGACATATAGTACTTTAGGGAAGCTTAAAATTTAATATGCATTTTCCCAGTTAGTTTTCTTATCTTGAATAGTAATGCCAATAATTATTAATAAATTTTATTCTTTTTCCAAGTCTTATTCAAGCCCAGGCTGACCTGGAACTCACTCTGTAGCTGAGGTTGGCTACTCATTACAATACTCCTATCTCGGTCTCCCAAGTCCTGGGATAAAAGGAGTGAGCAAAAAATTTCCTATACAGAATCAAACCTCCCTCTATTCAGCTGTCATTTAGTGGCATCATCAGCCAATCCCAGAATCCCAGGCTTCCTAGAGCAGCTGGCTGTTTCCCCAACTCTTCTCACAATCCCTGGAGAAAAGAGAACGGACTGCTGGAGGGAATGCTTTGGTTTTGAATGACATTTTATTCAATGGAATAGAATAACTAAGAAATGCAAGGAAAATTAAGGAAGCACATGACTTTCAAATGAGTATTTCCAGATTTCTTAGGTGTATTGAAGATCTAGAATTTTAAAAAAATATGGATATAGTTCAGCTGCAATTGGTAGAATGCTTGCTTAGCATGCATGAAGCCCTGGGGTTAGTTCCCAGCACCACATAAACCAGGTATAGTAGTACAAATCCAAGTACTTAGGAGTTGGGAGCAGGAGGATCCAGAGTTTAAGATCATCCTCAACTACATAGCAAGTTCAAGGCCAGCCTGGACCTCATAAGATATTGTCTCCAACAAGCAAACAAAATAAAGTCTTGTTCTTTTCCAGCTTTGCAAGAGCACCTCTGCACTTGCTTTCATCAAAGTGTTTTTAAAGAGAGGGAAGGAGGGAGGAAAGGAAAGAGAGAGGGAGGGAGAAAACATCTTTTCCAAGAATCAAGCTCTATAAGATTGTTATGTAACTTCCCTCAGTCAGTCATTTCTAATTGTCACTACAATCCAGTATCTGGGGACACAGGCCACAAATGACATTTAAATTCAATCCCAAAGTAGCTAAATTAAGACAAATGATTGGGTGATCTTTCAGAGGTTTCAAAGAAGTGGATAATAGGGAACAGGAAGTTATTGATAATTACTGAAAAGAATAATTTCTCTCTCTTAAAGTTTCTAAAATAATTTCTTTATTCTTATCTAGAGAACATTACCACTTGATAAAAGTAGAATAGTTTTATAAAAGGGGAGGAGTTGAACCACTTCCCAAACTTGAAGTTATAATTTAAGTAAGCTTTTTAGTTTATAGCAGTTTCAGATATATTTAAAAATAATACAAAGTTCTCATACACTCCATATCGTTTTCCCTTCTGTTATCACTTTATAGATTTATCTTGATTAGTGAATACTATAGTACATACTTCACTCAGATTTAAAAATTTTTTGCTGAACAGCCTTTTTTTATTAAAAGATACCTTTTTTGTGATAGGATCTTGCTATGGTTGGCCTCAAATTCACCATCCTCCTGCCTCATCCTCCAGAGTGCAGGTATGGGCCACCACTCCCTGTCACCAGATTTCATTTTGTTTCAGGTTGTTGGAGGTAGGGTCTCATTTCATGGCTCAGGCTGGCCTCCGGTTGCAGTTCTCCCGCTTAGGCTCCAGGTGCTGGGATCACAGGCATGTGCAGCAGACCTGCCCAGGCTACTTTTCATCTTCCCGTCTTCTGGGGCCCTCTTAACTGACAGCTCCGTACATTTTGCTTGCTTCTGATGATGTCCACAGTTTTTCTTTCTCTTTCTTTCTTTCTTTCTTTCTTTCTTTCTTTCTTTCTTTCTTTCTTTCTTTCTTTCTTTCTTTCTTTCTTTCTTTCTTTTATAAATGGAGTGCTTTGCAAATCTGCATGTCATCCTTGCACAGGGGCAGTGCTAATCTCTTATCATTTCAATTTTATCTATGTGCTGCTGAAGTGAGCACTGATGACCATAGTTTGGAGGAAGAAAGCAAGTATAGTGTCAAATGCCCCTCAACTGGGGTTTATCTGATTTTTTAAAAATCAGGAGTAAATTGGAGTTAAGAACTTTTGGGACAAAGACCACAAAGATGCCATTTGGGGCATGTCACCATGCATATGTGGAGATTAGAAGACAACTTCCAGGTGTCTGTGCTCCACCTTATTTGAGATGGGGTCTCTTGCCACTGCAAACAAACTGCTAGACTGAAAAGGAATGTCAGAGTAGCTGGCCCACAAATTTCAGGGTCTCCTGGATTTTCCCATTTTTGAAGGTGGCTGGAATCACAGATGCATGTGCCAGTTTATATCCAGCTTTATGCAGGTACTGGGGAATTGGGACTGGGGTTAGCAAGCTTTGCAAACAAGTGCCTTTAACCACTGAGCAATCTCTCCAGTCTAAAGATGCCATTTTTATCACCCCATCCCAAGGGTACATAGTGTCAGCATGACTAATCTCCATTGATGCTCAATTTGGGCATCTTGCTGAGAGAGTACTGTCAGATTTCTCACATGTAAAGTTATTCTCTCCTGCCCCTTTCCATCCTATCTATGAAGGGGAGTCATTCTGTGTAGTTCACACTGCAGGGTGCAGAGTTATACCCATCTCCTTGATGATGTGATATGTGTACAATTTATTTGGACCATTTCTGCATATAGGGTTATCTATTCTATGTCTGATTCTTTACCCAATAATTTTTTTTATCAGCTTGGACTTGTGGTTATTTATTTTATACTTTGGTTATCATCCAAGGCTGCTTTGTATTTTTTGTTGCTCAGCACTGGCCATTAGGAGTTCTTTCCATCAGCTACTTGTCCTTTTGGCATACCCCACCACTACAGCTGCTGCTGCTGCTGCTCTCTGAACCCTTCTCTACTTTCTGATACCATGATGATGCTTCAGACTCACTTTGTATATTTTTCCTCATCTTAGCCATTTCCCCAAGGAATCTTTATTTCTTCTATTGGAGAATGGAATCAGAAGTCATAAGCTGGGTGCCGGCTGCGCTCACTGCTTCTAGATCCTCTCAGCTGACAAGCAAAGAAATATCTGTACACCAACCCTTAGAAACACATAATTATTTCGATATGCACTCATCCATATTTCATTAAGCTAAATGGAGGTTCACAGTGACATCACCAGCTCTTAATCCACTACTGACTGCATGGTTCACTCTAAACTCTTCCCTTCGCTTATGTGTAACCTCCCACTTCAGCAGTAAGAAGCCTAGTTTGCATCTTTTGCTGTCCAATTACTTAGTTGCTCAATTCCAGTAAATGCACACTCCCCAGGAAACAATTTTATCATCTACACTACAGTGTTCATGTGCTTTTGTCTAAGGGCTCACACTCTGCTCATTTCCAAAGTTACTCAGGAGTGGATACAAATGTTGCTCAGTGGCAGAGACCTTTGGAGCTTGTGCCAGGACCTGGGTTTGCTCCCTGGCACCACAAAAGAGAAGCAAAGTTAGTTATGCAAGAACTTTCTGAACTCCCTCTGGGGTTTGTTTCATGCATTTATGACAGTTGTCACACTGTGCCTTCTACCAGGGGATTGTCTGCCTCCTGAATATTATCAAACAAAATATTTCAGTTTTATTATTTATTGTAGAAGGGTAAGAGTGGAATGGAAAGACTCATGTTAGAACCCAGTTTAGAGATTTCCTAAGTTTTTATCTTATCTCTGCTTCAAAATAGAAATTTATTGAAAGACAGTATAATTTATTTATTTAGTGGGTGTATATGTGGTGGGCATGCATGTGTGCATGTTAGTATTGTGTGGACTCGTGTGTGTGCATGCATGTGAAGGCTAGAGGGCAACTTCTGATGTTATACCCTAGGAACATTGTCCACTTCCTCTGAGACAAGGTCTGTCATTGATCTGGAGTTCAACAATTAGGCTAGACAGGGTGGCAAGTGAACCTCAGGTGTCCTCCTTTCTCCAAGGTCCACCTTCCCAGCACTGAGACTACAGGCACGCACTACTACACCTGACTCTTATACATGGGTTCTGGGAATGAAACTCAGGTCCCCGTGCTTATAAGCACTCTATAAATGAGTCATCTCCTTAGTCTTCATTTATTTTTTAAATGTACTTGAATATTTGTACAGAGTAAATAATATTATAGAGATGAAAAGCTCCTCCTTTTCACAAATGAGTCATGGGTTCTTCCAAGAGTATTCTATTACATTATTCAATTTCCCTAGCTGTAAGTGGGAATAAAAGATATCCCACTCAGTCAGGCCTGACAATTTGCAGTAAATACACTGATAGCATTCAAGGACAAATTCTTAACAACTGTGTGGTTTTCATAAAGGTGGGCTCTGTCCTGAAGGAAATAAGCTCTAATTATATTTTTACACAGTTGTGAAATTTTATATTCTCACACAATTATAAACACAGTGTTATGATCCTGACAAGTTTTCCCTCACATTACTGAGGAATTATTTTTGCCTTACACCTGGAATCTTTAGTCACCTTAAGCTCTTAAGGTGTTCAAATAGCTAAATGGACATACTTAGATACTGATTGATTTTTTTTTTAAATCAGGGTCTCACTCTATAGCACAAACTGGCCTAAAACTTGTGGCAATCCTCCTGCCTCTGCCTCCAGGTGATGGTATTATAGGCATGGGAGAGTTTAGGAAGACTTATGGCCATCCATGGAAGGTTATTTTGACTATAACAAAAGTCTCTCATATGCCCCTAAAAAGGAAAACAAGAAAGAAAAAGAGATCATCTTTCTAAGATTCCTTTTAAAAATGACCATTTCCTATGCTCTTAAGACAGCACAAATGACACTAACATACTAACATGTAATCACAGGTTCTAAGAATACCATGTAAGCTTCTGTTGAAATCATGCAATTTATTGAATCATTTGAAAAGGAGGCATTAAGAGTAAATTCCTCAAGCCAACCTTTCTTATGGAAGCCAACATTTATCCATAACTCATCTCTGCTCAATATTTTTGAGTGTAATTTGTTTCACATCTAATGTGTTTTTTTTTTTCTAGTAAGCACTTAGGGCAGAAAAGCATGTCTGAGGCCACCAATGTCTTACAAATAATGCCAATATTTTCTTCTCCCACATTATTCTAACTCAAAAGTGAGATATCTATCAAGTATAAAAAATACAATTCCCTAGTTCAATATTCAGAGATATTGTGTGGTTAAATTTTATTGAAAATCTTATTTCTAATAATTTCAAAGAATTTTGAAGATATAATAAGAACACCTGCTTTTTTTTTCACTCATTCTCCAAAGGACACTGTATAAGTTCTCCTATAAGGAAGCCACTGTTCTGCACTGAGAGACTGTGTATCAGCCCTACAAGTGCTCAAAGGCCACCTCAGACTGTAGTAGAAGTAAGACCAAAAATGAACGTATGGAGAGGACTGGAGTCTAGAGCAAGAGGTAAGATTAGAGGCAAAGAATGGGATCATGAGACCTCAAGTCCAAACCATGTTTTAACAACAACCTAAAAGGCTTGGTGGATGGGACATGGGTTGAGGAAGAGATGTTAGGCATTCTTGTTACCATTTATATTAAAGAAGGCCAGTGCTATAAAAAAGGTTCTGAATAGCAGCTACCAAAGACCAACAGTTCTCTAGATAGGCTCTGCAAGATAACATCAGATCACAGTACCATTAGCATAAAGAAATAGGTAATGAAGAACGAAGAAAGTTTGATTCAGAGACTCTCACTTTCTAAAATGGTCTATTAGATGAGGATGAATGGCTTCCCTTGGGAATCAATGCCTCACCAGCTCTGCCTCCACTAAAACATAGGGGTCTTGCTGGTACCAGACACCAAGAGTTAAGCTAAAGAAGCCCTGTGCAGTCTCCATAGGATGCTTTCCCTCTTCAGAATCAGAACTCTCAAGTGTTTTGGTGGGGTTGGGGTCACACCCTCTCCTCCTATGACAGCTGGTGAAAGTATAGCTGCTAGGAGAAAGGTAGAGTGAGGAGTCACACAGCAGGGCTGCTTTATTAGAAAGCACTTGGCCATCCAACTTCACCACAAAGGGTACTATAAAAGAATTCTGGGAAAGCATTTGCTCAGATATATATCACCTTTATTGCCAGCACTAGAAGTCTTGGGCAGTGATTTCCACCATGACCCAGAGTCAGGATTTTATCATTAAGCTTGTTTTCTAATCTAACTGAGAAATACTGGAGCTTAATGAAGTAATGTTTTCTTCCTGACTTCCATGAGGTAGGTAATCCTATTAAAGGTTCAGTATGCCTGGGAATCTATGTACTTCTCTGTAACGCTCCACAAACTTGGTCCTTGAAGTAGATGAGATCAGCGGGGCAGAGAAGTGCTCAGAGGACCTACCTGCCACTCTGGTCCGAGGTCCAAGTAACTGACTGCCCCTCGGGTTTAGTCTTGTACCATATCCTGAGGGCATGAGGAAAGTCGGCAGCTGTGTGAGCCCCTGGCTTCCTGATCTGTAAGCTCCAAGTGTCTGTGTCAAAGAGGAGTTCCCCACAGCCAGGAGCCTGGCTGCAGTGAGCATAATAGTCTAACTGCTCCCTCCAACGATCTGCAGGCAGAGTCGCAAGTTCACCAACGATCTCATTCCTGAGCTCCTCAGGGGCAAGCAACAGCTTGGGAGACCTTATAAATGTTTCAATACCTGACACAGCGGCTACATCCACCTCCTCAACCTTTAACACTGACAAATCGCAGCAGTCCAACACTAGCAAAAAATCCTCTCTCCCATCATTCCCTGTGTCACAGCAGTACTTTGAAGTAGAGATTCCAGAAGTCTGTTCCTGGTTGTCATGGTTACCATCTTTATCAGAAGTATCTTTATCACCTTTATCATAGATTGCAAATTTATTATATTCCATTTTAGATGAGAAGGTCCTTGAATTGATCCCAGGTATATGGCAGGGTTAAGGTGTCCTCCATCTGCAAGTTTCCTTTGACTGGGTGGTTGCCTTGGGGGAACTAGTCCGCTTCTTGAATCTGTTTTCATCCTCCAAGAAAAGCACTATGACACCCTCAATGACTTGACTTTCAAAATCCACCTCTAAATTCAGCACATAGTGCTTCACAAGCATGTGGCTGGTGTTGGCCTTGAGAGGCAAATCATCTCCGGAATGGTCCAGTTTTACATCCATAGTGAAGTCTCTAGTTTGACACCTTTGCTGAAATTGGATGGAGCTTCCTATGGGCTTTAATCTTCCGGAATCAGAAATGGCTGCTGACCAAAAAGGGAAAAAAAATCTGATGTTCCAAGTTATGTTTCCACAAGTTTCGGTTCTGGCAAAAAAAAAAAAAATACAATTAGATAAAATTTCAAGTAAGACTCTAAATGCTCCTGGACCTGCAGCTTCTACCAGTTGGCTCCCATCCTTGGCAATCCCCACTCCCCAAATGAGATAGATATTCACAGCTCGAAGGCTTTTTGACTGACATGAAAGAAAGCTGCATTATGAGTGTCTAAAAATATTTCAATTGCCAATGAAATGAACTTGGCCTCTACAAAGCTAGAAGCATCAGCTCCTAACTACAACAGTTCTTGTTTTGGAAAAGAGCAGTTGTTATGCAAAATTGTAACTGAGTATCACTGTGCTTCTTGTTTTAAAAGACATTAAATGTATCACTTCTAATTTTGTGCATCAAAAGATAAGTGATTGTTTCTCTACTGTGATTCTAAGTAACAAGTGTGAATGAGGGCTAAATGGCCACATACGTTTTATTCTTGGAGAGTAATAATTTAATACATACAATGTAACTCCAGGGATTAATGTACTTTTCACATTAGGAAGGCTCTCCTATCAGCACTTCCAGTAAATTACAGGAAAATGAGCCAATTTACCAAGAGTGCATTCTAAGTATTCCTTTGAGATTGTTCATGGAGATTTTTCAAATTTATAGTTAAATACTCAAGGTATATCATTACATCTTAATAGCTGAAAATCCATTAACATTCTGGATAATAGCTTTCTTGTGGCAAACAAAAGGTCTTCTTGTTTGAAAAAAAAGTATGCAAATACCTATAAAAGGAAGGAGAGAAATTAAAATGTAGAAACAGATGTTGCAATAAAGTGTACGAGTTCATATGAAAGTTCTGAATCAGAATGTGTTCTTATTACACAACAGCAATACGGCTGAAAGAAAAATTATTTGAAATTATTTTAGTCCTTGATGCTCTTCTTTATTTTATCAAAAATGAAAAACCCAAACAAATGAGGGAAGAGAAACAAAAAAGCTAACTGAGTAGATATATTTAAATTTTTTTGTATTTCTAAATAATAGAAATATCCTTTCCCAAACTACAAAATAGCTGACTTTTCAACTGAGCCCCTCCAGCCACTTTTAATTCTGTTTAACTCCTCCTGAGTTCATCTACTTCCCTACCAGATCTTACTTCCTTTCTTTCTAGAATCAGAGTCCAACAAACAACCCAATTAAATATTTACTTTCTACCTCTCCACACATGACCTCATCAAAAATATCACTTAACTTTTCCAAGCTAGAACTCCTGCAGGGACCACATGGCCTTTGCACCTGTCCTTTAGCAAAAGGGCCTACTCCAGGTACTGGCCCTGAAGACAACCAGGCCTCCCTTCCTTCTGACACTTGTGGAGTGTTCCAGGTTCCTGCCTTCTATATCCTGACTTCCTCAACACTCCTGGCTCCTACCTCCCTTATCCACCTGCCAAATCCCATATTTTTCCCATGCCCCAGTTCAAGGGCCACTTAAAATTCTTCTATGGTCCCTATTTTCTCCCTGACAAAGCAGTATTTGTAAATGACTTTTAAAAATTAAATAATTAGCTTATTTATTTGAGATAAATTCTTCCTTTGTAGCCCAGGTTGATCTGGAACAAATTTTGTAGGCCAGGCTGGACTTCAACTTGCAGTAATCCTCCTCTCTCTGCCTCCTGAGTGCTAGAATGACAAGCCTGGGCCACCCACTTGGGAGGTGAGGCAGGAGTGCAGGACTAGAGTGGGCAGTGCAGAAATTGCACTTCAAATGGCCATACCACCATCACAAAGCACACTTGTTTTAAAGGCAGCAGTGGTTACAATATGTGCACACACATCAAAACCAGTACTTTTCTTGTGGTTAACCATTGCTTGGCTATTTACTTGGGCCTCTTCTTTTCCCAAGACAATTTCCAATCTCTGAAACTCCCTCACACTTCAGAGTATCTCCTGGCTTTGTAAGTAATGCCTCTTCCTCTTCCCCATGCAGGGGATCAATATCCCTTCTCAACAAAGATAATCCTTTCCCTCAGAATCCCAACTTCTGGAGTCTTGAGAGAGATAAATACATATTACTATTCTTTATCATCAAATTTCTGAACATACTGAGAAATACAGTGGTGATATGACAAAGCAATACCAAAATATCACCATTATTACTGGAGAATTTGGCTTACTGTGAGAGTCAAAGATACCTAAAACCTGAATCCTAAAATAAGATTTACCCCCTTGGTCATGGGCACTGCCCTAACAGGTCAAAGTTTCCCAGGCAATACTTATGGGTTAGAAGAACAGTCTCTGTGGTCAGGACTGATATACCAAACCAAAAGGGAGATAAGCAGAGCATTCTTTCCTGAGAAGTGGACATAGGACCAGCATTGTCACTAGCCAATTATCCCATGGGAAAGGAAATAACAGAATAAATAGAAAAACATTTTCCCCCAAACCTCCTTCCACTTAGTGCATGTAGAGCCTTCTGATTCTGGTGTTTTGACACAGGTCTCATATAGTGCAGGCTGCCCTCAAACTCACTATTAAATGCCTGATCCTCCTGCCTCCACCTTCCGAGTGCTGGGAATCCGGTGTGTGTCATCATGCCAACATAGAGTCTTGTTTCATTTGCTATTTTCTGTTGCCAACATTTTATCTTTCTCAATAATCCCACCCTGTTTCTAATATTTGGAATGGCTGCAGGGTTGACATATTAACAATAAACTACATTTGGCCCTGCTGCTGGATTATTTATGTATACAGAGCTACAGAAAAAAAAAAAAAAAACAAGGCTTGAGACATATTTTACCACCAACTACTTCTCCAGCCTTCTGTTGCCTTTGTAACTAATCTTTTATTTCATTGAACTTTGGAACTAAAAAATCCTCTGGGTTTATTCAAGCCAACCTCTAGTTTTACAACTAAAGACAACTGGTCAGGACAGGCAAAGCAATTTGCACAAAGCCACCCCTTTCTATTTTGCTTGTGAGGCATATAACTTTTTTGGGGGGGAGGTGCTTTAGGAGTCAGGATCTCACTCTAGCCCAAGCTGACCTAGAACACACTTCATAGCTCAGGCTGGCTTCCAACTCACAGTGATTCTCCTACCTTAGCCTCCCAAGTGATGGGATTACAGGTGTGAGCCAACTCACCAAGTTTATATAACATTTTTTTCCTTGGAATTTTCTTCCTCTAGGTTTCTTGACCATGTCATTTAAGTTGAACAAGTAACAAATTAAATGTTATCTCCAAAATTCTCCTCCACATCCTCACTGTACTTATTCAAGTTATATTAATATAGACTTATTAAGAAACATATATACATATGTATGTTATATACATATATGTTATATATAAGTTACATAGACTTATTAAGAAACTTATTCAAGTTGTATAGACTAGTAATCAGATCTTTTTGTAGTCATTTGAAAGGGGAAGTCTTTAAAGCTACCCCCAGAAGATTTAGAGAGCACTGTTAATTTCCTGTGGTTTCCAACCTAAATTACATAAACTATGTACGTTTAGTATAAATAGTTGCTTATTCACCTATTTCCTACTTTTTTTGGATTCGGGGATGACCTAAATCTCCTTCTCTGGAAGTACATAGCTCTTACTGGCGTCAATCGAGGTCACAGTCCCACACTTGGAGAAAAACTGAACTGACTGTGGTTGCAAAAGCGTGTCTGTGGCTGCTTTGAAAGGCTTTCTCAGCAAATGGTAACCACACTTCTAAGAAGTCTGTTGACTTCAGCACTTTTGTATTCCAATCTAAAACACCAGCCTGTCTCACTAAAGCATTTTTCCATTTTCTGTCATAAGCCATAACATGTAAAAGCCTCCTCCCACCAAAGCCAATGGTTAGTTTCCCCATGGCTAACCACTGCAGCCTCTAAAGTAAGCATGCTACGTGTTATGTGTTTAAAATGCTTAAATGACTGTCTCAGGGACACCATTAAAGGCTTCTGAAGAATTGATGTGCAGCACAATCTTTCTTACAAGGGTAGGGAGGATCAAATAAACAGAGCCACAGCTTAGTAAAGAAAAATGCTGTGCCACCTTCAATATGGCCTGAAATAGCCTCTGCAAAGTTTCTCAGCCAATTATGAAAAACACTGTATTCTCCCTTCAAGCTACAAAGCAATGTGCATCATCCCCAGGACACTCAACTTATCTCTTGCTATAAACTCCTTGAAGTTTTGGGGGCTCATGACCATGGTAAGTAGAGTGTCCTATACATGGTAGGGTCTCAAAAATGAATGTGAAATTGAAATTCAAAGGCATTTATGATTTGATCAGCTAGTAACTTAAAGCCACAGGCCTCATCTGATAAGTTCTATAGTCTAATAGAAAAGTTATCAACTGACAAAGTTTTGCCTCCAGATATCTCATTATGCCACATCTTTTTCTTGAAAACAATTTGAGGGTGGGGGAGGAAGAAATCTTTGCACATATGCTTATTCTATATCAGGGAGCTCCCTGTGAGCAGTAGTGATTCTATTCACTATGTGTGTTGTGGCATGTGTGGAATTCAGAGGACAACCTCAAGTGTTGGTCTTTGCCTTCCACTTTATTTGAGGCAAGCTCTCTTATTCACCACTGTGTACACCAGGCTAGCTGTCCCATTAGCTTCTGGGGATCCTCCTGTCTCCACCTTCCATCTCACTATAGGCGTGCTGGAATGACAGACCCTCACACTAGTATATCCAGCTCTGCATGGGTTCTGGGGACCTGAAATCAGGTACTCACATTGTCCACTGAGCCATCTCCCCAGCCCACTAATTGTAATTCTAAAATATTACTTGGTCAGAAGATGGCAGCTTCTGTTATTCCAGTGTGTGGTGGTTTGTAAATGTGTGCCCCTCATAGCCTCAGGTATTTTTGACTAAGATTAAGCTTCCTACCTAGTCTTCAACAGGCTGGAGGAGGTATGTCACTGGGGGTGGATCTTCAGTCCACCCCTACTAGGTGTGTAGAGAGCCAGTTTGAGCTCTTGCTATTCATGCTTGCTGGTGCTGGCAGTGGTCTCTGCTATGAATGTATGCTGAAGTATGCCAGCTTCTTCCACCATGCTGGGGCTTCCTCTGGAATCTATAAGCCTGAAATAAACCCTTTCTTTCTGTGATAGTAACTTGACCTGTTAGCAATCCACAGTAATCTTGAGTGTTATGTAGCAGATTTCCTCCAAATTGAAGAGAGAAAGGAGTCTCAGGGGATTCAGGAAGTCATGTTAGCTAGAAACAAACATCCCTTCCTGGGACGGCAATGTAGGAAAAAAATTCCCGAGACTCATGAAGTCAACATGGATGTGCATCCATCCTGCTTATCTATCCCTTTGTGGGCATTGGAACAAAGTTTCCTCAGCCCTTCAGCCTGGACTGAAGACCAATAGCTCCCGATGAAGCCTTTAGGACTTCAGTGATGGATTAGGACTGCTGAGGCATCCAACTATGTGGACTGAGTGGCTACTGATTCCTTGACTCTCAGGCTTACAGACTGCTGCCATGAGCTAATCCAATAAATTTCCATTTTATTACAATTGGTTCTATTCCTCTAGAGAACCCTGACTAATACACTTCCTATAAGCTGCTGCAGCTCAGGTGTTTGTATAGTAACAAAAAGGTAACTGTAACCAGGTGTAACAAAAGCAATGCTTTAATGATGGTCAGTTTACTTGCAGAAAGTCATTTTCCAAGCAAAATTCCTCAGATACTCAAATGTACATAATGACAGTTGAAAAATTTGATGAAACTTAAAATTCCAAACACTGTTTTGTGTTTAAGAAATGATACATTAACACTAGTCTGCAACATCTTTTTTTTTTCAATCATGCTGAAATGCAGTCACACTGTCCTGATGGGATGGCACAGGCCTGTAATCCCAGTACTGAGGAGTCAGGAGGGTCACAAATTTTAAGCCAGCTTAGTGAGCTTTAGTCAAGCCTTGGTTCCTAGCAAGACCTGCCTCACTAAAAGGGGTGGGGGTGGGGAACAAGAAAATATATAAATGCTGACACATATCCACCTACTTCATCTAATTGCTGTTAGTGTCCCGTATGAACATTCTGCCTTCCCTACTGATAGCTAAATTCTCTTAAAATTTTCAGTAGGTCTTCAGTATGCCAGCAATAGCAGGCAGCTCAGCACAGGCCCTGGTCACAGGTGCCCTCTGTATCCACACTCCACTTCTACCAAACCCAGTCCTGGATAGGTAGGTCTTCAGGAAGCCTGCAGCACAGGTAGCTCAGCAGAGGCCCCTCACCCTCCTATGAACTTGCAATCTATAGCCCATTTCTCCAACCCAAAGATATGTAGGCCACCTGGGAGGCTGGAAAGCCAAGCTCATGAGCTTACAGCCCAGAACTCATCTGGAGGAGTCCTGGTGCAGCCCACCTGGTATCCTCTAAAGTGGCAATTGCTACACTCTTAGCAAGACAAAGGGCATATCTCCAGATAAGCAACACAAAGATATTCACACCAAAATGCATAGTCCCATAGTTGAAGCCTCCAATGAGAACTGCTTAGTGGAAATTCCAGAAAAGAATTCCAAAACACAATTATAAAAAGCATATACAACAAAGTTAACGAGGAAATAAACACCTGAATGAAATGCACAAGAACCAATTAGAAGAAATCAATAGACACCCGAATGAATTCAAAGAGGACACAAATGCCTACAATGAATCCAAGAGAACACAGTCAACTAAATGCAATGAGAAAGTCAAACCAAGAAAGAAAAATGGAACTGCTGCCGTCACCTTCATGTTGCTGGCACAAAGTACCTGACCAAAAGCAGCTTGTGGGAGGAAAAGGTTTATTTTAGCTTACAGACTCGAGGGGTGTTGGAGATAGTTCACACTGCTGGGATGAACCTCCAAACCAGGCAGAGTTTATGGGAGAAAGAAGGGATTTATTTGAAGCTTACAGATCCACACACAGAGAGAATAACCACCAGCAGCAACTCCAAAACCAAGCACACTCAAGCAGCTAAACTGCAGGAACTCCAGGTAGAGCTCAGACTGCTGTCAGCATACCTATGGCTGGAATTCCAGATTGGCCCCCAGAAACACCTTAAAGCTGGACTCTATGATCTGCCCAAGGTGACACCTTCTTCATGTTATAAGCTTTAACAAAATTCCTAAATTTACTGGGGGACATCAACTCAAACTACCACAAGGGGAAACTCTGATGGCAGGGGAAAACATGGCATGAATAGAGGCTGGATATCACCTCCTGACTAATACCAAATTTGTTAATCTGGGGGAGGGGAAATAAAGCTAATTTTGAAGAGCAGAACATTCCTTCAGCATCCAGGCCCCTTACTTTAAAAAGAGTCTACATTTCCTGCTGTCTCAATGCAGAATAGCTGGCTGGGTCAATCTCAATGATTATAATCTATCAAACAATTGCAGCTGAATGGATAATGTCTCTGGCCTAAACTCTCATTTCTTTCTGTGCCATATCTGTTCACATCAGTACCTTTTTATGTAACACAACCCTGCGCAAGTTCTCAGGACACAGTCAAGCAGAACACAGCAAGTCTCTCAAAAAACTGCTTCTAGCTCAGTCCCTACAAATTTCTTTCTTCCTTCATAAGCCACACCTTACAGTCCATAGTTCTTACTGCATTCAGGTCTTTCACCTCTGACCAGAACAGTCCATGAAACTGCCTTCAGCATTAAAGGTGTCTCTTAGGCCAAGGTTTCAAATCCTACATTCCTCTGGCAAATAAAGCTCCCAAAAGGCCCAAAGCCACACAGTCAGGTTTGTACCAGCAAGAGCCACATTTCTCGGAGCCAATATTCCTGTAGTAGTTATCTTCTTGTTGCAGGCCCAAAACACCTAACCAAGCAGCTTGTGGGAGGAAAGGGTTTATTTTGGCTCAAAAACTTGAGGGAAAACTCCATGATGTCAGGGGGAAATGTGGCATGAGCAAAGGCTAGACATCACATCATGGCCAACATCAGATGGATAACAACAGCAGAAAAGGTTGCCAAATACTGACAAGGGAAGCTGGCTACAACATTCATAAGCCTGCTCCCAACAACACACCACCAGCAAGAATCCAATTCCCGAAATGCCATCAATTGGAGACCTAGCACTCAAAACACATGAGTCTATGGAGGACACCAAATCCAAACCACCACAAGAACGTAATAGAGAGATGCTGAAGAAAAACCAAATGGAAACAATAAAATAATTCAATTTACAAACTCACAGGAGCCAGGTGTGGTGGAGAGCCAGGTGTGGTGGGCAAACCTTTAATCTCAGCACTCGGGAGGCGAGGTAGGAGGATCACCATAAGTTTGAGGCCAGCCTGAGACTACATAGTGAATTCCATGTCAACATGGGCTACAGTGAGACCCTACCTTGAAAAACCAAAATAAATAAATAAATAAAAATAAATAAATAAACAAAAACCTCCCAGGAAAACCATATCAATAAAATAGATCAAGGGGAGGATAGAATACCAGGACTTAAGAACAAGGTAGAGGAAATAGAACAGGAGGCCAAAAAAACCAATGACTAGTTAAAAAAAGGAATTAATTTGAAAATGGCCATCCTACCAAAAGCAACATACAGATTCAATGAAGTTCCAGCCAAAATTCCAGCATCATTCTTCACAGAAATAGAAAAAATAATCTTAAAATTCACATGGAAACACAAAAGGCCTCAGATATCCTCAAAAATATCCTCAGCAAAAAAATATATAAAATTATATATATATATATATATATATATATATATATATATATATATATATAGAGAGAGAGAGAGAGAGAGAGAGAGAGAGCTGGTGGTATCACCATACATGATTCCAATTTATACTACAAAACTATAGTAATAAAAGCAGCATGTACTGGCACAGAAACACACATAGATCAATGAAATAAAAGATCCAGGTATAAGGTCAAGTAATTATAGTCATCTTTGACAAAGGGGTCAAAAGCACATATTGAAGAAAAGACAGCATTTTCAACAAATGGTGCTGGAGAAACTGGCTAGCTACATGGAGAAGAACGAATCTGGCTTTTCTCTTACCCTGAACAAATACCAACTCCAAATTGATCAAAGTCCCCAATGTGAGGCCTAAAGTGTCGAAATGATTAGAAGAAAAAGTGAAAAGAATACTCCAAAATGTAGAGAAAGAATTTCTGCATTAGACCCAAGTAACCCAAGGAATTAGGCAAACACTCAAGCAATGATTTTTCATGAAACTAAAAATCCATTGTATAGCTAAACAAACTGCCAACCAACTCAATAGACAACTCACAGAATGGGAGAAAAATTTTGGTAGCTGTACATATGACAGAGGTTTATTTAGTTATTTGCAAGCAGAGAGAGATAAAAGAGAAACCAACAGAGAGAATGGGTGCACCAGGGCCTCCAGCTGCTGCAAACAGATTCCAGATATATGCACTACTTTGTGCATCTATCTTTGTGCATACTGGAAAAATCAAACTCGGGTAGTTTGTTAGGCTTTGTAGTCAAGTGCCTTAACCACTTAGCCATCCAGTCTTGCTATTAATTTTTGAGGCAGGAACTTACTGTAACCCAGGATGGCCTCAAACTCACAGAGATCCTTCTATCTCTGTCTCACCAGTGCTAGGATTAAAGACATATACCACCATGCCCAGACTTGAAAGAGGCCCCACTCAGTGGGAGGGAAGTTATGCTTGGTACTTCTCAGTACTAGGTTCTCACATAGTCAAAAGCCAATGGCTTGGAAGGTCATAGACTCTAGAGGGAAGCTTCCACTGTTCATCAGAACCAAGATGTTGTGCCCATCAAAAAGTCTTTTAAATGTATATGTTTACTCCCTTTGATTAATACTAATCTCATTTTTTATTGAGAGCCTTTTTTTTTAAACAGATGAGGGAGAGTACTAGAGACCAAGACTCAAAAATAACAAGAAGAGAAAGCCAGTGCTTAACACTAAAATAGTCATCTCTATCACAGCTGCCTGGACTCAAAGGAACATTGCAGAGGAAGTGAGAGAATGAATATGAGTGCTGCTCTCATTACTAGCCTGAGAACCTTCTCTATGGAAATGGTAGTAGAAACTGAGGAGACTCAAAACTCATCAAAAGCAGATGTGGTAGTGCACGCCTTTAATCCCAGCACTTGGGAGGCAGAGGTAGGAGGATCCCTGTGCATTCATGGCAACCCTGAGACTACATAGGGAATTTCAGGTCAGCCTGGGCTAGGCTAGAGCAAGACCCTACCTTGAAAAACCTATTTTGGGGGAGACAAAGGAGGATAAAGAGACAGGAGCATAATCCAATTATTCCATTCTCATATATTAAGGTTCGCAATTAGAAAAAGAAATTACTCAGATTAGAAATTAAACTTTTTTTTTCATTACTACAGTGCTACAGTGACCATCCTGGTACACCTCTCCCACTGCACATATACACTTTTGTGAGGGTGAATCACCTAGAAATCCCATTTCTTCTGATTTTGTCATATCTACTTTGTAACAGTTTGGTTTTTCCTGGTCCATTTTTTCTGTCCCTTTATCTTTAAGTTCTTATTTTTTTCAATACTGCTTCTGTAGAGAAACATTTGACTGAATTTAAAAAAAAAAACATTTTGTTGACTAAAAACCATTTTTTACACTTATCGTTATTAGTTCTAATGGCAATCAGCTCAACTTTTTTTTTCTGATTTCAATGATTTCTTTTCTCCTTATTTAAGGTTTTATTTTCCTAGTTTAGGCTGAATTTTTTTCTGGCTTCATATTTATTTCTTCACTTTTTTAAAAGCTATACAGTCTATTTCTGTTCTTTAAAATGTCTAAAGTCAATATATAGCCACCTTTGAAACAATACAAGGATATTATTTAAAAAATACTTTCATTTACTTGCATGTGTATTGCCATTGACTCCAAACACATGCTCCACTTTTTGCATCAGGCTTCATGTGGGCACTGGGAATTGAACCCAATAGGCTTTCCAAGCAAGCCCCATTGAAGCACTGAGCCATCGTCCTAGCCCAATAAAAGGATATTAGAAAGTGCAACCATTCTCACTCCATATCAGCTGCCTTATCATTGTTGCCAGAATCTTAGTATCAATTGCTCAATAATCCCCACCCAACATTTTGAGGTAAACATTTATTTGATAAGAATGTGCACACACCTCCTTCTGTGTTCAAGGTTGTTCTAGTCGCTGCATGAGAAATTAACTTTGCACCTCTAAATAGCAACCATTTTCTTTTATTCTGTAGGTAAGGAATTTGGGTCCACTCAGCAGGACCATTCTTCTACATCTTCCAAATCTGTGTCACTCAGTTCCACTCAGCTAGCGTCTTGTCTGGAAGGTGTGTTGACCACAAGGAGCTACACAAAGTCTCCCTAACATGGAAGTCTCTTATATGGCAGCTGGTGGCCTCCACAGCAAGTGTCCCAGAGAACCAGTAAACAGTATGGCCTTTTCAGGTCTATCTTTGAAAATCAGTATGGTTAGCACTTCCACTGGGTTCTATTAGTTTTAAGAGAAGAGTCAAAAGGCCAGTACAGATTTGAGGTAGATTTCTCTAGCTCTGGATATAAAAATGGCAAGATTGCACAACAGGAGCACAAGATGGTGGAGGCTGCTGGGGCCATTTTAAGAAAATACAATTTGCCCCAATTTCCTGTTCACTTGAGTATCTCTTTAGTAATTCTTTCAGGAGGAGCCCATGAGTGGTCAAGTCTTCCAAAACTTGCATATGTGCAACATCTTTATGACATTTTTGTTAAATGACCACTAGGTAGACTTTCAGGATGAGTTACTTTCACTTTAGACACATGAATTACTCTACCAAGTTTTGCCATTGGGCTTTCTTTCTTTAATTTCTTTCTTTCTTTCTTTCTTTCTTTCTTTCTTTCTTTCTTTCTTTCTTCTTTCCTTCCTTCTTTATTTTTTCCTTCCTTTTTGCTAATACTTGTCATTAGTATGACTGTCTCAATATGTTCTACGGTTTCCTCTGGTGTGACTTGTTAACTTGCTAAAGACTCAGAATGATCCTTCAAGTCTGAAGACTCAGGAATTCTGTCCATGACTAGCTGATTTTGAGTAGACAGAAAATTTCCTTGCCTCTCAATTGGGAAAGTGGAATAGAATTTCTTTCTCAGGGCTTCTAGCCCTGTGTGGATAATTCAGCTTCAGTTTTCCACAGGCACTGGGTTATTGGCTCATTGTATCTCCACTTCACAGCAGTGCCAGCTTAACTCTACTTGTCTGTCGAGCCAAGCCAATCATCTATATACCAATTTTTCTCCCATGCATGAAAGGAAGTATCATCTTCTATCAGAAAAACTTTCCCACTATTAGCATTTACAACTTAGAAAATCATCAATTTATACATATCTACACAGAAAAGTAAGGAAAAATAGTAGAGACTTGAGAAAGGTGACACTTGGAAGAAGAGAACGGCACTGACTTTCACATTTCATATTTTTTCACCTGCAGGCAGGCCCTAACTCATTGGTGTTAGACACAGTAGCTAAAACTTGCAGTTTCACTGGCTGAAGAATCAGAGAAGAGATTTCAGGACTAACTCATAAGCTAGAAAATAAAGGAGGAAACTTCAGAAAAGTAGCATGCACAAAGCAAGAGCCTGGTATTTCTTAGGACTTCTTTATTTGCCTGTTGGTTTTTGCTATGTAGCCCTGGATGGCCTACAATTTACTAAATAGACTAGGCCAGTTTCAAATTTACATAATCCTCCTGCCTCTGCCTCACAAGTGCTGAGATTACATGTGTGTACCACCATGCCCAACTCTTGTGTTTTGCCATGAATGATTAACTCTCCAATTAACCCCAGAACTAAGCATGTTTGGGGCAGACCACACATTTAAATTAAGGCTGCATGATCTGAGCTACACTGCGATTTTGATTGCTGTTCACAACAAAGAAGGCACAGCTAGAAGATGGAGCTTAGCCAAGTTAACCCTTTGCTAATAAATAACATTAACATTCTTCAAAGGAACACTGAAAGACATGTTAAAAACATATCTATCAAAAGCAATAGGACTATGAACAGCAAGTGTGATAAACTGTTCGGAAATAGAAGAATATAAGGGATCTGTTGTAAAATGCTTTGTGAATTCTAGATAGGATCCTAAGATAGAAGATATTGAGACAGGGTTGCTCATGAACTTGGAGTTCACTGATTCAGCTAGACTGGCTAACCAGCAAGTCACGGGGATCCTTTTCTCCATGTCCCCAGCTTTGGGATTACAGATATGTTGCCATGTCTGGCTTTTACCTGGGTTTTGGGGATCCAAACTCAGGTTGTCATCTTGCATGGAAAGTACTTTACCAACTCTTCAGTTTCCCTCCTAAAATATTAACTCATTCAAGTCACTTTCTCTACACTTGGCAAAAATGGCAGCCCATTCCTATTTATCCAAGATTCTAAGTGTAGATTAAACTAATTTCAACTTTAATCAAAACTGGAGTTTCTTTTTTACCCATTTTGAAGCAGATATAATCTAAGAGTAATTCTCTCTCCAAAATGTCTACCTCCTTTCTTCCTCCCTCAGGAAATTCTCATCAGCACTGGCTTAGATGCAGTAGCCTGGCACACAGCCGCCTCTTGGCTTGAAGGTGAGATGGCTCTGGCACTGTCTGATCCCTCAGAACTTTCAGCTAAGGATCCTCTCCTCCTGCATGGGGAAACTGTTCTCTGGTGCCCTGAAAGAGTTAATAAACTTTGAAAGCAGAAGTCATTTAGACAGAGCAGAAGCAGGCATTTGGTCACTTTCTAGCACTTTAACCTTAAGCTTTTCCCCTTTGTTCATTCTTTTTTGTTTTCTTTTACTTCATGTAAAAATGCTGTTAAAACAACAGAAAGCTATATATTTCAACTGTACACGTACCAGGATACTCAGAATTTAAATTCCCTCTGGAGCCATAAGTCTAACTGCACCTCCCCATGAAAGCATATGTTACAATAGGGTCTTTCATTGCAGAACTCACACCCACGAGGTAGTGTCGTTTATCACTGGGTAAATAACACAAGATAGTGTACTGAAAGGGGGATTTCGCCTTATTCCCTCAACTATAAATAAAAATATGTAGCACTTTGTAGGAAGACCACATGTGGTACAATATCAACTTAAATACCAATCTTTAAGCCAAATTGTAAATAAGATAAACTGTGTTCTCTGGCCTCAAGTTTTAAATAGTCTTTCTTTTCTTTCTTTATTACTTTAATGAAACATAAGGATGATTGCACAGAGCTTGTAACCATGTAATGAAAGACCCTCTTGTGATATACATCACAAAAGAAAGAAAGAAAGAAAGAAAAAGGAAGAAAGGAAGGAAGGAAGAAAGAAAGAAAGAAAGAAATAAAAGAAAGAAGGAAGAAAGGCAGAAAGGAAGAAAAACAAAACTGGAGTGCTGAATGCTGTTGTGGGAATTATAAAACGTGCCTGTGATGAAGATAAATGTAGTGAGGCCAAGGTCAAAGGTGAAGCCTGAGTCAAAGACCTTTTCAAGGATAAAAAAAGCAAATCACTGTCAGTGTGGCTTGATTTATATGTCATAACCAGTCGGGGTGGGGAGAGGTCTACGATGTGAACACTGAAAACAAAACACTAATTGTACACACCCCAGGGCATGCCCACCCTGATAGTTTCTGTCTCACAGGATGGACAGAGATAGGCTCTGGCTCCCTGATCACAGGGAAGCTCTCAGATGCTCTTCTTCTTTGGTGCATGATGTGTTTGTGTTCACAGTACCAGTAGTGCTGGGTTGCAAAGATCAGACTAGAAGACTATTTACCCCGTAGACTGCTACCTGCTTGCAGAGTAGAGCATGTTTCCACTCTGTGAAGAGTGCTGCTTAAACCAAATAATAGTAGAGGGATCAGAAGATATCTGGGGGAGGATTTATCAGTTACTGAGGACTCTTCTGCTCCATTTTCAAGAAGTTGTGCCCATCCACACAGGCTGACCAGCTAAGAAGTTAGAAGGCTCAACTGCAACCTCTGATTCCTCCTTACCTGTCTTGACAAACACTGGTACATTCATTTCCTTTGACTATCAACAATTGAAGATTTCACATGACATATCTACATTTTAAAATCAGACAATAACCTGTGTCAAAACTTTTAAAAGACCCATCTATAAACTACAACATGGAATATACCAACCACAGCAGGGCCTGTTGAAGACATGCTTCTCCCATCAAGTTTGACTTGAATCCTTCCTCAGCCCTTGTCAGTCATCTTGCTCAATGCACCAAATTTTGCATAACACTCCATTATGCAAGGACAAATAACTTGTATAAAAAAAAACAAGGGCTGGAGAGATTGCTCAGTGGTTAAAGGTGCTTGCTTACAAAGCCTGCCAGCCTGGGTTCAAATCCCCAGTAAACCCATAAAGCCAGATACACAAAGTGGTGCATGCACCAGGAGTTCATTTGCAGTGGCAGGAGGTCCTGGCATGCCCATTTTCTGTGTGTGTATGTATCTGATCATAAATAAATTAGTTAGTTAATTAATTAATTAAAAGAAAAGAAAAAATAAAAACAAAACCATGAACCTGGCAAAGAACACTTTAAAACACCTATTAGAAATAATTTATTTCAGAGAATATATATTGTTATTTATAAGATACATTCAATGCATCCAGCACTATCCTAATCTCCTGTGATAAGTATTACTATTAAACCAATTTGATAGATAAGGAAACAGTGGGTGCTTAGGGATCCCATATGGCCAGGATTACCAAGCTTTGACTGAATCAGTTGGACTCTAGAGTGTTCTTTGTTATAGACTATATCAGCATTCTCTACTACATGGAAGTCCTATGGTATCCATGACATTCCTCCATGTAGCAAGGCCACTTGGAAAAATATCAACCACAGCAAAAGCAAGAGGAAACCCAAGAGCTAGGCTCAGGATGGAGAAGTTGGGGAATGGGCATGCATCTTTACCCAGCTCTTTTCTCATTCTAACACTTACAAGCTAGACATGGTAGCATATGCCTGGAAACTGAGGTCAGCATACCCTATTTTATAAAGAGATCCTGCTCAGAGAGAAAAAAAACCATAATAGGACAGAAGCAAAACAGAATATAGAGTTCAATGAAAATAAGTGATCCAGGCAAGGAGATACACACCTGTCATCCCACCACTCCAGAGGTGCAGGCAGAAGGATCAGGGGTTCAAAGTCATCCTTAGTTATGTAGTAAGTTCTAGGAAACTCCATTTCAAAAAAAAAAAGATAATAAAGAAAAATGAGGAATCAGTATAGACTCTTAGACAAGTGGGAGTTCTAAGGCATTTAAAAAAGATTACAATGTTCAGAACGCTTAAACAATGTTCAGAATGCTTACAATATTGCTATTGCACTTATATTTTTTGGTGTGTGTGTATGATGTATGTATGTGGTGTGTGTGTGTGTGTGCTCATGTGTGCTAGGGATCCAAACTCACGTACACATGCTTCCTCTGCAAGTGTTTTATCTACTAAGCCATGAATCCATCCCTGTACCAATATTTTCTGTAACTTTTGATGACTGTATTTTAAAATAAATATAGTTTTAACTAAACAACTTTAGCAAAAGCCATCTGAGTTATATTTCTAGCCTTATATTATTAGTCATGATTGGGGGGGGGGGTTGTTGAGTAACTGTAGTCCATTCTCTCTTCGTTACTTTGTTACTTTGTACTCATTTACACTGAGGATCAATGTCCTTCACTTAGAGGAAGTTGAGTAGCTCAGGCTAAACGCCATTGTGAACAATTTCAAGACACTTCATGGGTCACCTCTAGTCTGTGCTAGCTTAACTTTGGCCACACCTTCCACATCAGCGCTGACGCCCAGCAGGCTCCGTCCTGCATTTTACCCTGTATGTGGCATGCTGAAATGTGTATGTCTCTTTCCATGTCTCCTATTTGCTGCATGGTTGTTATCTGGATTCAGTTTGGGATCACATGCAGAGTCAAACTCTGAGCCCTGGGTTCAACTCACCTTCCCCCACTCCCTAGGCCTATTTTCAACTCCAACTGCAGCCATAGACAATGTCACCTTTTTCTTCCCTCCCACAACTACTGTCCCACCTCTCAGCAGTCTTTCATACTACTCAGATTTTCCTTTCAGGGGAAAAAAAAATAACAAAACATACTTTCCCTTGCTGGACCCAATAGCTACCATTCTAGCGACAGAAAATTTTAATTAATATATTTATTTTCACTAGCATGTTTACACATGTACACAAGTATGTGTATGCGCATGCACCAAGGTCTCTTCCTACTGGAGATAAACACCAGATGCATGTCACATGTCTGACCTTTAGTCCTGAGGAATCGAACCCAGGCTGGAAGGTTTTGTAAGCACGCTCCTTTACCTGTTGTCATGGTTTGATCCAGGTGTCCCCCACAAGCAAATGAATGTGTTCTGAATGATCGATCCCCAAATGATGGCAGTTCAGGAATTAAAACCTCACTGGAGCTATGTTGTTGGGGGCGGGCTTATGGGGGTTATAGCCAGCTTCCCCTTGCCAGTGTTTGGCACATTGTCCTGCCACTGTTTGCAGTGCTGTGGTGGAGGTGATGTCTACCCCTCTGCTCATGCCTTCATTTTCCCTGTCAGGATGGAGTCTCCCTTCGAGTTTGTAAGCCAAATAAACCCATTCCTCCACAAGCCGCTTTTGCTTGGGTTCTTTCTGTGCAGCTACAGAGTAAGTTGACTATAACACCTGTTAAGACATCTCTCCAGCCTATGCCATTTTACTTTGTGCCTTCATTTTGCTACCAAACTTTTCCAGCCAGCAAGTTATACCTTCTTCTGTTTTATGGCCACACAAATGCTACTAACTGCTACAATCTCTCCTCTTCACCAAAAGTTTACTTTTAAACATTCATGGCGACTTATTCTTACCATCTGGATCTGTTACTTACTTTCCTTGTCACTGTGACAAAATATCTGGTGGAAACAACTTAAAGGAGGTTTATTTTGGCTCATGGTGAAAGGGGATACAGTCTATCATAGCCAGGAGGGTACATGGTACAGCTCCCTGGTGGTATGAGTGTGAGGGAACTGTTCTATCTCTGCAGAATCAGGAAGCAGAAAGATCAAGTCAGACCTAGGCTGAGCTATAATCCATTTCACCCACTTCCTTTAGATAGACTCTACCTCCAAAAGGAGCCATACCTCTCAAAACAGCTGGGTACCAAGTGTTCAAATACATGAGACTCTGAGGGACATTTTACATCCAAACCTCAAGTCCATATTTTTCTTGGCTACGGCATCAGACACTGCTAACCCCCACCACCTTTAAGGATTCCTGTGATATAGTCCTGTATATATCTCCTCTTTTATCTCTGCCTCCATCACATATATAAACCTAATCATCCCATGGTTAGGCTTCAACTCTCATCGACAGGTCCTATCTCTAAGCCCCAACTCCAAAGTAAGAAATGCTTCTCTAATACGGTGGTTACTTTTCACCCATATTATACTTTTTTAAAGTATAATAAAAAAAACAGATAGCTAATAACAATGGGAAATATATAAAATGCAAGCCCTTTTTGGTTATTAAATTATGAGCCACACCATAAACAAGGTCATAAAAATTACTAGGAAAGTTTCTAAATGATTATTCTGCTCTACTGCTTCACTTATTTCCTTGCACACTGTCACAGTCAGCTACACACACAACTGGGGTGAATCTCCAAACTAAGCATAGTTATGAAAGGAAAGATTTATTGAAGATATAGATCCAGGAGAAGTTCCATAATGGTGAAAGAGGCTGGCCCCCTTTCAGAGTCCAAGCAGAGAGAGAAACTGATCACCAGTACTATACACACAAAAGCAAAATAGGCAGGGGGAAGAGAGGAGATTTTCTCCCCCTTTATATAACCTTAGGGTTTTGCAACTCGAACCCAGACTTGTTGGTTTCCTGAGTCTCTAGAATTTCCTTCAGGCACTGCCCTCCCAGGAAGGGATGTTTGTTTCTAACTTCTCTGAGCTTCTTTACATCCTGTCACCTACTGAGAGGGCAGCCTTCCTGTAAATATTCTCAGAGACCCACCCAAGATAATTAAAAACATCCAGTTGACAACAAAATCTAACCAATACACATATCAATCACAGTTTAATGTTAGGTGTTGGCTGGTGGACTACTCATCACAGGGTCCATCACTAGAAGACCCATTGAGGGTTCCCATTAGGGATTTCCTACTATCCCCTCAATGCACATCAACTTCCAGACTTCTGTACTGACAGCATCCACTCCCACTGGTAAAGCAATCTTGTCTTGCCATGTCTCCTCTCTTTTTCCCAATCAACTGTCAACTTTTTTTAAAATTTATTTTATTTTATTTATTTATTTTTCAAGCAGAGAAATACAGAGAGAGAGAGAGAGAAAGAGAGAGACAGAGAAGGAGAGAACACCAGGGCCACCACCTTGTGGGTCTGGCATATGTGGGTACTGGGGAATTGAACCGGGGACCTCAGACACTGGAAGCAAGTGCCTTAACTGCTGAGCCATCTCTCCAGCCCAACTGTCAACTTTTAAACTCTACGATCCTTCAAATTCTTTTTTTCAACCCTTATCCACAAAGAAAGCAACAATTCTGATACAAAGCTAAAACTGGAATCACGAGTCTCCCTGTGAGGTGAGCAGTCACAAGTGCCATTTACGAATATTTTCAGTTCATTTTCCCCAGCACCTCTTCCCAAACAAAGGACTGAACTTCCTGGAACCCTTGTAATTAACTACTTCCATGTGATTTGATCTGGTCGATGACTTGAAAATGGAGAGTGAAAAACAAAAAGAAAAGAAAATGGAGAGAAAAAGGAGAAATGGAGATATGTCAGTCACAGGCAATAGCTGGTGCATGACCCTCCAGAGAACTTGGTGAACTGTTCTGTCAGTCTGTCTCCAGATGTCTGATGAGGAAAGGCCCGGGTTGAACTATGAAGGAAATGTAGTGCACACAATGCACACCTCTGCTTTTTAAGACACAAAAAATTTGGAGTTATTTTATACTAGAACTACCTTAATTTATCTTGACTTTCATAACCTATTCCAAGTCTCTCCTCTCTCTAAAAACATATGACTATGGCTAAGAACCCTGAAGCACTAACTTAATGTCATGAGAACAGAAAAAAGAAAAAGGAGGGGGAAGGGTAAGATACAGAATGAATTTCCACATTTTAATAAAAATCAAGCCAGTTGTGGTGGCACATGCCGGTAGGATATTGCTGAAGAGACGGAGGCAGGAGGATCATGAGTTTAATAAAAATCAAGTAAACATATTTGAATTTTTTCTGAATATTATGATGCTTTGATATCTTGGGGCCTTGAGCATCTTAGAGACCATCCCTTTCATTCCCAGACACAGGAAACAATGTGCCTTTCATGTGGAACCAACCAACCCACACACCAACCCCCTCTTTATTTAACTCTCATGCTCCAAACCAATCTTTCCTTCAATAAATAAATAAAACCCTAAATTATCCTGAGCCTGACACTATGCAACTAGAAACCATCCCTATAGCTCAAAATCCTCTGAAATTATTCACACTAGTCAATCCTAAAGCTGCTTATCCTGTCCTACCCTACATAAGGCCCAATAAAGGCCACCAGTCCTGGGAGGTCCTGTTCTGGGAGGCCTATGTGATATTCTGTGGCCCTGTACTAGTTAATTTCTTATTGCAATGAAAAAATATCTGACAAGAAGCAATTTAGGAATGGTTTATTTCAGCTTACAGTTTGAGGCAATAGTCTATATTGTGTGTGTTGGGGGGTGAGGCACAGAGGCAGGAGTGGAAGTATAGAAGTAGAGATGAATGCTGTAACTCAGCCAGCTCTCTCCTTTTTACACAGTCCAGAAAGAATCCCAGCCCAGGGAATGGTGCTACCCACAGTTAAGGTGGGTCTTCCCACCTCTATTAAGCAAATCAAGATAATCCTTCACAGACATGCCCAGAGGCTAACCTAATCTACAGAATCTATCACAGGTGATTCTAGGGCCTGTTACACTGACAAGCAATATGAAACATCACAGGCCCCTCCCTTGGAGCTATAAACTCTAAATTCTTTTTGTTGTTTTTGTTTCTGGAAAGTGTCTCATAGGTACCCCAGGCTGGTCTCAAAATTTCTGTGATCCTCCTGCCTCAGCTGGGATGACAGAGTGAGCCACTGCATCTGGATCAACAAGTTCTTCTTTCAATGGAACATGTCTCTGGGTTTGTCATCTTGTTGTACCCAATTAAAACACACTCAAAGTGCATTTTGTTGTTGGATTTATTCAATGGAACATGTCTCTGAGTTTGTCATCTTGTTGTACCCAATTAAAACAAACTCAAAGTGCATTTTGTTATTGAATTTATCTATTTATTTAGTGGTACTGGGAACTGAAGCTAGGGTCTCACTCATTAGAGGCAAATACTCTATCATTGAGCTACATCCCCAGCCCCTCCTTTTTTGTTGTTGTTTATTTTGTTTTTTTTATTAGGGTCTCCTGTAGATGGATATCAGGGCAAGCTGGCCAGACTAGCTGAATTGATGAGCTCTGGGTTCAACTGAGAGACCCTGTCTCAATAAATAAGCAGGAGACCAATTGAGAAAGATACCTGAGGTCAACCTCTAGCCTCCACATGTACATGCACACCTGCACATATGTGACCATGTGAATGCACACACATGCATGCACACATACACACAAACAATAAGAATGGAAATTAAGAGCTAGGAATAGTGGTATATGCTTGTAATCCCAACACTTGGGAGGCAGAGACAGGAAGATTGTCCATTAGTTTGTGGCCAGCCTGGTCTACATAATGAGCTCCAGGCCAGCCAGAGCTCCATAGTATGACCCTGTCTCAAAAACATAAAGATAAAAGTAAAATGAGGCAACAAACTCATGTCTAGGCCTACAAATAACCCTGCAGAAGGGCAACCTTGTGGACATACAGCCCTTTCACTCTGAAAGCTGAAGGCTGCATGGCACCACCTGAGCCTTCTCAACAACCAAACCTCCTGTTTGTCCAACCAATTCCCACATGTAATAAAGACATTGTTTCCAAAAGCCTGAGACACATGCCAGTTTGGTCACTGCCCCAGTGTAGAATAGTGAGCCCAGGTTTCCGCAACAAGAGTTGATATAAGGTATGACTACAAAGATGCAAAAAGAACCATCATTCTTCCAAGTCCTCTGTGTACCATGGCCCAAGATAAAAAGCTGTTGAGAGCTTTTGCAGACATAAATCAATGCAGATTTTAAAAATAAAAGAACTAACGTTATTTAAAGATTTATTAGGCCACCCACAGATTTTTATGGTGCTAGAAAAATTAATAAAACATTTAAAACTCCATTAGAAAATCTTATGTAACTTATTATTGTCTATAATATTCATGATGAAAACAGGTCTAGATTAACAGACTTGAGTTACAGGGTTCAGTAGAGCAAAAATAAAGAGATAGGAAAAAACTGAAATATGGACAAATATATCAGCTTTGTCCATAAGACTTCCTCTTATAGAAATGTTAAGGAATGTTATTTTAATAGCAACTACTTTTAAATTCCGACCTTAAAGAGGTAATGTGAAAATAGTTCCTGTATTAATATGAAACGTTCTATTATAAAGCACTAGTAGCTACTCCAACTCTTGGAACACATTTTATTAGCAAAAAAAAATTAAAAATACATATTCCTCAAATCCACAGCAGTGGGAATTTTAAATTCAATTCCTACTCACAGTATAAACTGCCCCTAAAACACATCTATAAGTGAGTCATCAAGTGAAAAAACTCCAGGTATGTTTAATATTGTTTTTCTGAACATAGACAAACCATTCAAATGCTTGTCCATCTGATATGTCCTATTCACATAATGGATTACTCAGCCTTAGAAGGTATGGAGTGCTGAGACTTGCTCAATGTGGGTGAACACTGACAACACTGTGCTAAGTGAAAGAAGATATTATATAATGCCATTTCTATAAAATGTCCAGAACAGGCAAACCCACAGTGACCGGAAGTAAATTAGTAACTACTAGGGACTAGAGGGGAGAAAAATAAGGTCTGATGGCTAAAGGACATGGGGATTTCTTTTGGTGTGCTAAAAATATCACAAAATTACACATGTAGTTATGATTGTACAAGTCTATGAATATACTGAAATCCACTGAACTGTATGCCTTATTTTTAATTTTTAAAACTTTTTTGGAGGGTTCCCGGCTAGCACAGTCAGTAGAGCAGTATACTCTTAATTTCAGGGTTGTGGATTTGAGGCCCAGTTGAGTGGTTTGCTGTTTGTAGGGTGTGGTGGTACATACCTTTAATCCCAACACTCACGAGGCAGAGGTAGGAGGACTGAGGTGAGTTGAGGCCAGTCTGGGACTACAGAATGAGTTCCAGATCAGCTTGGGCTAGAATAAGACTGTATCTCAAAACAACAACAACAACAAAAAAAGTGTGTGTGTGTGCAGAGTATGTGTGGTGTGGCATGTGATATATGTGTAGTGTATACACATGCATGCCTAGATATGCATGTCCCGTGTGCATGGATGAAGAGGCCAGACAAGAATGTTGGATGGCCTATTTTTTGACCATCTGCCTATTTCCTTGAGACAATCAACCCAGAGCTGCCCCCTTTTTTCATCATCAACCCAATGATTCTCCAATCTCTACCTCCCACCCCCACACAGAACTCGGGTTACAGATATACATGGCTATGAACAGCTGTGCATATAGGTGCTCAGGTACTGAACTCAGGTGGTCTCAGGCCCTCATGCTAGTTCAAGAAGTGATCCTATGCCATCTCCCCAACCCCTGAACTGAATATTCTTAAAAGGTGAATCTTACAGCATGTGAATTATATTTCAATAAAGCTAAAAAGGGGGGAATAAAGAATAGCAACCATTTCAATGAAGTTTTACAGTGTTTTTACTGCATGCCCTACAGAAGACCAAAAAAAAAATCTTAATTTGGAAAAAAAGACTCAACATAAGTATGTAAGTGCTGTTAGCAAGATTGCAAGCCTAGTATTTTATAAGGATTATTTAAAGAGACATATACTGCTCCAAGTGGAAATTTACAGATAATGAGCCAATTCTATGCCAACTACACATTTTCTTCCAGCATGCCATAGTACTTCAACTTTAATGTTTTATACATTATTTTCAAGACAATTTTAAAAACAGCCTTGAGAATTTGTTTAAAACAGCATCACCCCCCCAAAAAAAATTCCCCAGTAGTTCCCCAAGTTCAGTCACATATGTGCCGCCTTCATTATTTCTGCCATCCTCACCCTTGTTATAACTTAGTAAATGTTTTTCTGAAATCCACTTAATGATTGGCTTACTTTCCCCCTAACTTTACCTTAGGCAATAACAGGCATAAAATCATGAGTTGAATGTGCTAACTTATTTTTCAACCACAATATATTAAAATAAACACAGAAGATTTGAAATAAATTGAAAAGACTTAAAATGAATGTAATATATACCAAGCCACTTCAAATCACCTTATATACAACTTGAGAACAAGTAATAAAAATAATTTAATTTGGTAATAGATCTATACCTATTACTAAAATAACAGGAACAAAGCCAGGTATGGTGCAGACGTGTAATCTTAGCACTAGAGAGGCAAAGACAGGATTACTGTGTTTGAAGCTAGCCTAGGCTACTGTATCAGTTCCTCATTGCTCTGACCAACTACCTGGCCAGAAGCCACTTAGGGAAGGAAAAAGTTGATTTTGGCTTACAGTTCCAGAGGGTATAGAATCCATTAAGGTGGGGAAGGCAAGGAGAAAGAACAGTAAGTGGGGCTGGGCTATAAAACCCAAAGGACCACTTCCAGCAAGGCTCTGCCTCCCAAAGGTCCCACAACCTTCTTAAACACCAGCAGGAGACCAAGTGTCCAAACACATGAGCCTATGGGGGACATTTTACTTTCAAACCACAACAGCTACATAGAGAGTGACAACCAAGCCTAAGATGGAGAACACTTTGTCTCAAAAAAAAAAAAAATAGTGACAGGGGAATTAAAATTCCAGAAAAGTAGTTTTCTGCAAAATTGAAGACTATTCCAGCGCTGGAAGTGAGGCCCAGGGCAAAATCTTGGACAACATTAGAGTGAAGGTGTAGGAAGACTGAGCAGTCAGCCATGGACATCCATGGGAGAAGCAGTAGAAGAAATGGGATGCTGTGTCTTCTGGAGGAGTTCCTAGGTGTGGCTGCTGTTGCCAAGCTCCAAATGGCAGAGCTGAACTTGGGAGAAGGGTAGCTGTCTGGTAAGCAGGTGGGAAGATATCCTAAAACACCCTGCTGCCTTCATGCCAACACCAGCAAGAAAGAATGCCAAGGGAGTGTCTCTAAAACACAGAAAGCCTGGGCTCCACATATATGTCCCCTGAAGGAAAAACAGGTTCCATTGCCCTTGAGATATCAGTGCAGAGGGTAGTTTGGAATGGCTCCCCACAAGGAGTTCTGCCCATTCCTGACAAGAGATGTCATTACACAAAGCCCTGAAGAAAGCACATACTGAAAGCATTGCAATCTGGAATCATCTTTTTGTCTCTATCTTTTCCCCTTCAAAGAGGGAACAACTACTTCTGCTGGTAACTGTCCACTGCAGTAGGTGACCAAAAAATATGCCAGTATCTTTATTCACCCATCAGAAGCAGCCTTAATGGAAGCCTGGCTCAGAGGAAGGCAGTAATTGGAGGCTTTCTTCTAAGAAACAAGGAAAGGGAAAGCAGGCTCATGCCCCTTTGGAATCCTTCATTTTTGTGTAAGGCAGATAGAACAGTTCTTTCTGACAAATCTATATAGGAAAAAACTGTAAATCCCTTGAGATTAATCTCTTCCTGCCCTGACAGTGACTCTGGGCTCATCCACATTTACTTAACATTCATGCCACCTTTTAGGCTTCTAGCACATGGCTTGCAGACTGTGTGAAAAGACACTTCCCTGGCATTTTCTTGTCACTCTTTTCCTATATAAAGCTTTAACGTGAAGCCTCCTATGAACATATGCTTCCTCGAGGTTACTTATAAAATACTGCAAAACTGTCATATCTTATTGATGTTGTTGTATTACACTATTTATACTGTCAAAACCTTCTGGGGTATTTTTAACCTAGGAAGACTATTCATGACTTTTAAAATGTTTTTATTCTCAGCATCTCTGTATAACTTTCCAGTGGATATTAACATGCAGTAGATTCATTACTAGAAATCAAGATTCATACTGATGAATATTCTCAGAAACTTGTGAAAACACTTTTACCTTGTTATTCCCCAAGATAAAACTATAGTCACCTCCCTCCTTGGAAATGGAGCACAGTGTTTCTCCAGGTGTGATCTGAGGACCCCAGGCACTACATATGATATGAGAAGGGATATGTTGTTGAAAATGCAGCCTCCTGGGGCTGGGGAGATGGCTCAGCAGTTAATAGTACTTGCAGTATAGGCATGAGAACCTGAGTTTGATCCCCAGTATCTATGCATGGCTGCACACGACTGTAGCCCCCCCCCCCCAACCCTCACACTAAGGGAGGTGGAGAAAGGAAAGTAGCTAGGGCACACTGGTCAGCCAGTCTAACCAAGAAACGGGGAACTCTGGGTTCAGTGAGAGACTATCTCAGGAAAATAAGGTAGGATGATGCCCAATGTATTCCTCTGGCCTCTACAAACATATGAACAGGACACATGCATCTGCACACACATGTGCATACACTGCATGAGCACATGCATGCACACACACACATTACACGCAACACCCTCCCCAATCAGACACAATGTTAGATCCATTAAATGAGAATCTCCAGACAGCAGCAAATGACCTACATTTTGAAATGGATATCCAGATAATTCTTATATACCTAAGGTTTATGAACCACTGAGCTTCTTTACATATTTATTAAACATTTTGTTAAGGCATATGATAGTCATCTCTGAAGTACCTGTGGGTGAGTACACACACTCTGAGAAGCACTGGATTAAAAGTGCAGCCAACAAAGAATTTGGAGTAGTATTCTCTGCCCTGAATGTGTCCCATTTGAGGCTGGAACATTAGTGTGGGGGCACTTAAGGGTCCCTGTGTCCCCCAAGTGAGAAGCTGATCCATATATTCTGGCCTCCTTTCCCTATCCTGTTGCTTGTGTGGGGGATGGGCCACCCCATTTTGACCCTGAACTGGTTCCCCATGTACAGGTTACCATGACAAGACACAGAGTATGGCCCTGTGCACAAGTGTGGAGGCTACAGAGCTTCACACTGCATTGCATTCTCCTGAGTGGCTCCACCTGAGACTCTTCCTCCTTAGTCTGTCCACACTTGGAGTGTGGCAAGCACCCTGTCTCCTAGGGATTCTGAGTGTCCATCTATGTCAACCCTCTCCCTTTCCCATTGGAGATACCTTCAGCAGACAAGAGGAAATGATCCCTCCCCTTAGGTACTCATCCACTTGAAGACAGGCTGGAGACTTTCCCTTGGCCAGATGGGTCACTAGAGCAAGAACCAAGAAGGGAAGGCAGTGGAAGTCAAGGACGAGGCCTGCCCCAGGCTGGGAGGCTGAGGAAGGAGTTCCTGCCTACAGACCAGGAGTGTAAGAGGGGTGTAGCAGTGGAACCCTATCTGTGTGGGCCTATCATCACCTCCTCACTGCAGAAAAGGTTGCTTTATTTCCCAGCCCCCTCCAAAACCTCAACTGTGGGTCAACACCTAGACACTTACTCTTTCTTGGGAGATCTCCAAGAAGCCAACAAGCAAGTATCTCTATGTCATGGTTTAATCTAGGTGTCCCCCACAAACAAATGAATGTGTTCTCAATGATCAATGCTCAGCTTTTGGCAGTTTGGGAATTAAAACCTCGCTAGAGCTGTGTTGTTGGGGGTGGGCTGATGGGCTTTATAAGCCAGCTTCCCCTTGCCAGTGTTTGGCACACCTTCCTGCCACTGTTTCCAGTGCTGTGGCAAAGGTAATGTCCACCCCTCTGCTCATGCCATCGTTTTCCCTGCCAGGATGGAGTCTCCCCTCGAGTCCATAAGCCAAATAAACCCATTCCTCCACAAGCCACTCTTGTTTGAGTTCTTTCTGCGCAGCAACTAGAAAGCTGACCACAACACTCTATCTCTGGTTGCTAGAGCATAGACAGGATTTAGAGGGTGTTGATGGGGTCACATGAGGATTTCTGGGACTGTGGTATGGTGAGGCTGAGCTAGACATCCTGGGTGCACAAGAAGACAGGGCCATTGCTACAGAGTTATGAGGGAAGAAGCTGAGGCTTTCAGTGGGTGGGTGTGTCTCTAAGAATCAACCTAACAAAACTACCTCTTCACCCCACAAGTATGGTTGTGGGAGTTGGGCAGGAGCTTCCACAAAGAGGCCTTTTCCTTTCCACAATCCTCTGGGTACCTCCAAGAGGGGAGAGAAGTAGCCACACAGAGAGGTTCAGACATAGAGGGTAGGAGACAAATGGCATACGTATGGCCACAGGACTGGAGAAGGGGAGGCTGGGGCAAAAAGAGCAAGGACCCAGGCCCCAAGCTCTGCCACCAGGAGCTTGCTGGACAGCCCAGACCAGACCTGGACTGAACCACTGAGTTTCCTGAATCAACCCTAACCATCACAATGCCACAAAAACAGATTCTCACAGGTCATGGTATATGAAGTTAAAAAAAATATTAAAGAATACATATTTAAAATGAAAAGGATGCAAAGTTTAAGGCTTCTTCCATTAAACTTAGTGGAATTTAGATTCCAGGATGAACTGCAGCCATGATCAGGAGGTATTTGTCACTAGGACAGGTCTGCCCTGCTCTAGTAATTACAGAGAAGCAGTCTTTTCTACCCTTCCACTTGCAACACAGCAGTCTGCAAGGAGAATGCCATCCCTAAAGAACGGAATGGATGCTCTTCCATGGGGTAAAGTTTTTACTCTGTTTCATCTTAGCCACTACCATCAGGCTGCTGCCCAGGCCAA
>PVHP010012884.1:0-42072 GCA_004024765.1 Zapus hudsonius
GGAGTACTGATGATGGAAGCTTCAAAGGTACAAATGCCAACACTAGCAAAGTGCTTTCTAAGAGCCACTGGGACTTCCAGAGGGAGTGGCCAGCTATGACCGGTTCTTGCTGTCTTCTGGGGATTCAGAAGTCCTGAACAGGAATGCCACTGGAACAGCAGACAAGTTCAATGGCAGCCTCTGGCCCTAACCCCTGCCTGTTACCAAATCCTTTGCCTTCCTGAGGACCTCTGCCCAGCCCCAAACTGCAAGAGGCATGACAAGCCTGGGAGCCCCTTGGGACAGCAGGCAAGCCTTGCATCTTTCCTCTACACCCTTGATCTCCTGTGGGATATGCCTGTCTCGTGGTTCAAGTTCAGTTTCAACAGATGTTGTGTTCCTAAGAAGTGGGAGAAAAATCTCAGCTCCAAAAGGATCTTACCTATTGAAAAGACTCTCTGGAGAGTGTTGACAGAAAAACAAGATAAAAATCTTAACTCCTTACCTGATAGGATTTATGAGATTTTTTAATTAGAACAGCTGCCTCCAAAGACAGTGAGATGGGAAAGGAGAGGGGTGAGAAGAGAGGAAGGAAGTAAAGGCTGGAGTCTCAGCGAGCTGAGTGGGTGGGAATGACTTTCCAGTGGGAGAGAGGTGGGACTTCAACCTCAAGGTCACCAGGGTAATCTGCCAGCTGGGATCAGGCTCTGTACCCAACTCTTCAAACACAAGGCCAGATGCACAAATGAATGTGGCCTGTAACTCTGATGGCCCTCATGGCTACAGCCAAACAAGTATCAGCTCCAGGACGGGACCCATCACCCAGAACTCTCTGATCACAAGAGTCCTGATCTAGATCCAGGATCATCTTCCAGCAAGGAACTCCCTTGGGACCACCTCCCTAGGGCCTGGAAGGCAAGGAGCTGTCCTTTCAGGGAGCCAGCAGAAAAGCTTAGAGAAAAGCTTAGAGAAGTCTTAGAGATGGCGAGTATAAAGACACGCAGTTTTGAGAAAGATCTCATGGCCGGCCATCTGTCTTCTAAGTGATTACTGTACTTGCTAGTGGTTCTTAATACTAGGTATGCACATTTCTAGTGAGCATGTCTGGACTAGCTTGTGTGCGTGGGGTGGTGTGTATGCATCTATGGGAGCAGATACATGCAGCCAGAGGAAAATACCCAGTGTCCTGTATTGCTCATCCGCGTATTTCCATGAGATTTCCTCTCTCTCAAACTGGAGCTGCTATCCTGAGCATCAGCCATTCTCTTGTCTTTGCCCCTGAGGACTGGAGTTACAGATGTGCTTTGTCATGTATAGCTTATTTTTTAAAAAAATATTTTATTGCCAGGCGTGGTGGTGCACGCCTTTAATCCCAGCACTTGGGAGGCAGAGGTAGGAGGATCGCCATGAGTTCAAGGCCACCCTGAGACTACAGAGTGAATTCCAGGTCAGCCTGGGCTAGAGCGAGACCCTACCTCAAAAAAACAAAAAAAAAAAACTTTATTTATTTATTTATTTATTTATTTGAGAGAGGGAGAGAGAGAACAGACAGAAGAGAAAGAATGGTCATGCCAGGGCCTCCAGCTACTACAAATGACCTCCAGACATATGTACCACCTTGTGCATCTGGCTTTACGTGGGTACTGGGAACTCAAACTCGGGTCCTTCTGCTTTGCAGGCAAACACCTTAACTGCTAAGCCATCTCTCCAATCTCCATGTGTAGCTTCTTACATGGGTTCTGGGGAGTCAAATTTGGCATTCTCCAGCCCAAGTGACCCACATGCCGAGCTGTCTTATCAGCCTTTATGTAGCATTTGTTCACTCATTCAGAGAGGGTCTCACCATGCGGTCCAGGCTCTCCTCAAAATTGCTTTGACGTTCCTGCCTCAGCCTCACCTGTGCTGGGACAACAGGTGTGCACTGCTAGGCTCAGGCAATTTAGCCTTTAAAAAGTATTGTGTGTTCATGGATGCTAGTGCAGAGTATGCTCACATAGTCCAACAGACCTAACATCTGTGGATCCGGTGACACACGTGCATTTCAAGAGCATGGTGTATCAGAGTTCCCCACAGGGATAGATCTCTGTGCAGCAAACAGATTTAAAGTAAACGACAGCATGGTGACTGCAGGGAAGAGGACACACATGCTGTCATGCAGCCGTCCCCTGTGTGAGTCATCTGATCCTTGTGGCGGTCACTTTCAGAAGTTTCCTCATAGGTATTGTCTCTGGTGTGTGTGTTCATATGTGTGCGGGTACATGTGTGTGCTCCAAAAAGTAATATCTATTTAGAAGAAAAGGAAAAGCTTCAGAGTCCAAGGCCAATCTCCCCCTGGATTCTCCAGGGCCCTTCCTTCGGAACGAGGAAACAACTTTGCCAAGCCCGAAGCATACAGGCTAGGTTGCTCCCTTCCCTCCCCTGGGCAGGCTCTGGGTGGGTGACAGATGACGGTGGCTCACAAAGCCACACCGTATGCCAGGGCAGGCTTCTCCCTCTATTGGCAGGCTGTGTGGTATAATATTCTATTTCACAATTTTCACTAATAAAAGAGGCATCTGGGTGCAGACTGGATCCAAAGACTTGTAAATCCCCCCTCTCTGATGGGGACACAACCTTTGATGTTGGCACTCATCCCCCATCTCTGACTCAGCCAGTGTTTTGAAAGTCTTTCTCAAGCTCATCAGGACCAATGACTTCTGTTCTCACTTTGGGAGACCTTTAGGAACGAGGAAGCATTGAGCTATTTGCCTTATAGTCTCTCAACTCCATCACAGCCTCCTGATGAATGCACTGCCCAAGATCTTTGTGGCACCTTGCTCAATATTGTCTCCCTAAGCTGTTCTTCATCTTCCCCTAAAACACAGCAGTGATTGACCTTGGTTGAACACTGAACTCACCCAGGGAGCCTTGAAATAAAATGGTTCTCCTCAGAATAAAACACAAAATCCCAGTAATCAGAAGAGTATGATGCCGACCTGAGAGCAGATATATTGACCAATGGAATGGAGTGGAGAATCAAGAAATGAACCCACATCAAAATAAAATAAAAATAAACCCATGCCACTATGAGCAATTCATTTTCAACAAGAGTGCTGAGACCATTCGAGGGGGGAAGGGTTGTCTCTTTGGCAGATGGACTGGGACAGCTGGATACATATGAGTAGTAGAATGAAGTAAGATCCCTACCTCACACCATATGAAAACAACAACCACCACCTCCCTCCAAAGGGATCAAAGACCCAAGTGGAAGAGTCAAAACTATAAAACTCATAGAAGAAAACTTAGAGGTGATTCTTCGTGGCCTTGTATTTGATAATAAAGTCTTAGAACAAAAGAAGAAAAAAAAAAAAACAGAAAAACTGAGGGCTGGGATCATTCTGCCACCTGCGTCCTGCAGGCAGATCTCAGATTGCACCACAGAACTAACTTCTCTCTCAGCCTGCCACAGAGGGCTGGCTGGGCAGACAGAAACACAGAGTCTCTCTCGTCTTTCCTCCCTGATGCTCTCTCTTCCCCTCTCTCTCTACAGGGCCTCACTCTGTGACCCAGAGTGGCCTGGAATTCACGATCCTCCTGCCTCAGTCTCCTGAATGCGGGGATTATAGGCAAGCTCCACCATGACTGGCTGGAAAGTCCTTTTCTACCTGACCTGTGAACTGTGTGCAAAGCAGGTTGGAGAAGGAGGGAAGAAGGTAGTCAGAGGCCCACCATGCATATAAGATTGGGTGCTGGGGCTGCACAGAAAACACAGTCCTAGGAGCAGGAGGCTTGCATTGTGGTTCTCCTCAAGCTGCTTGGATGAAGCCTGCAGCTCGTCACTACTTCTCTAAAGTCCAGATGACATCACCATGAGGAGCTATGAAACAAGCCTTTGGGTGTAGGAAGGATCAACAATTATCCGCTGGAAGGGCCCAGTAAGGATGGCTTGGAGTGAGTGACGTATCAGTGTGGAGTAGAGGCTGGAAGGCGTTTCCACATACATTTACCTTGAGCCCCAGCATGCAAGAATAGAACACTTGGTGACACAGGCCAGGCCCCTCTCCAGTAAGGAGTATGTATGTGTCTCCTGAGTAACCTCATTGTTGGGTGACAAACACCCACCAATGAGCCCCGGTCTATTCAGGGAGGTCACTGAAAGCCCACATTACCCCAAGGTGGGTTGCCATTGTTCAAAGCAAATGGGCTGAGCTGGCTTCCATTGAGTGCCACCTCCCCTCACAACAGACGACAGTGCCAAGATCTCAGGTAGCAGAGGACTGGATGGGACAGCACAGCACAGGGAGCCCTTCACACCCACACCAAGGTAGTGCGTGTGTTGGCCTGGCTCTTCTGCTTAGCTGAGGACTCAACTTGAGATCCTTCTGCTCCATAGACCTTGCAGGAGTCACTGTCCTCCGTCCATGACCAACAACCAGCTCTTCCAGACGCTTCCAAATGCCCAGTCCTCTCTATCCTGCCTCCCTGCACTCACCACACATGTCACTGGCTTGCCACCACCATCAGCTCTGCTTAACAGCCTTAACTATGAAGCAGAGACTCAGCACAGCTGCCCACTTCACAGACAGGAAGATGAAACCAAAGGGAACCAACAACCATGAGGTACATTGCAGGCTGGGGCTGCTGAGGGACAGGTGTCCTGGCTCCTCACTCAGGAACCTTCCATAAAGTCACCCAGCTCATGACCACTCCCAGGATGGTGGTCAGCCACAGAAGGCCCTCTCAGAGTTGTGGAAGCAGGATAGGGTCTTTCCATTCTCAGTGCCATCACAGAACCAAGGGACTAACTCCAGTCCCTGTGGATTTAAATTTCAACCCCAGGGGTAATGGTCACCCTAAGGAGCTACTTCCTTGCACAGTCCTCAGACTAAGGGGAATTTGGAAGGCAGAACAAAGGTGCCCCCATGAGTTCTCCTCCTCCTGGATCACTTCTCAGCCACTTTGTTTAACCACTGAATTAACATCTTGGGGAGAGACAAACATGAAGCTGCCTTCTATCCATCCTGAACCCCTTGGGCATGAGCCTGAGACTCTCCCTCAGAAGGGGTAGACTTAGAGGGGAAAAGGTACAGAGAAGATTCCATCTTCTTGATTGATCAAGCCAGGGCACTACTAACATGTGGCTAAGTCCTACCTCTTCAGCTGGGGTCTTTCCCTCTGGCACCACAGTGCTGAGATCCTGGGGGGTCTCCTACTGGCAGCTTCAGGAGAAACCTGGAGAGAGAAGAGAGAAGGCAAGGGATTGTGAGACCAATGGTGTAGGGGACCACTTCTGCACAGATGGAGTTCCCATGAGCTCCCAGGCTCCCTTCACACCCCCATCTCTACAGGTGCAGAAGCCAGCCAAGGATGAGAAAAGCAGAATGAACCAGGACAGCATCTCTTGGGCTTGGGGATCTGGACCTATTTTCAATGTTCCCAATATGGCCCCCAGCTTTCCCACATTCATGTACTGACAACATTGAATATGCAAATCAAAATGTCAAGACTGGGGCTGGAGAGATGGTTCAGCCATTAAGGCACTTGCCTCCAGTCCCTAAGGCCCCCAGTTCAATTCCCCAGTACCCACATAAGCCAGACCCACAGGGTGGTGACCCTGGTGTTCTCTCTCTCTCTCTCTCTCTCTCTCTCTCTCTCTCTCTCTCTCTCTCTCTCTCTCTGTATCTCTCTGCTTGAAAAATGAATAAATATTTTTTTAAAAAAGAAAGAAACAAAATGTCAGACTGAATTCCGACTTCCAGCTAGAATATTATCAACATGGCGTGGGGACTCACATCTCTCAGACTGCAAAAAGATTTTCTGAGTAACTGTAAAAATGGAAGAGAACTTGTCATAAGAATGCAGGCTTGTTGAGCAAATGTTTAAGATAGGCACACAGAAGAAGAGATAAGTAACCAGAGGAGAGGGCTCCGAGGTGACAACCCCAGAGGGCTGGAAGCAGCCTCTCCAGAGCTCTAGTCACCTTGAGGAAGTCACAAATGGTTAAATCCACCAAGTGGCATTCCAGCCAGCTGACACTTCAGCCAGTCCCAGGGACTAGCTTGTGGCAGCACCACTGAGAAATAAGACTTACCAGTCTCATCCCCTCCCCCTCTGCCACAATGGTTACACTCAAACATGAAGACCCTGATCAATTACATGCTGACTTAGTCAGGTTCAAGGACAACCCCATGAGAAAGCCTTTCCACTTTAGGGCTGAAGATCTTGTGCTCAGAGGAAGTTAAAAACCTCCCCCAGGTCCCACCAGAAATGGGTCAGAGCCATGACTAGAACTCATGCCTGAGGAAGCCCAGCCTGGAGCAAGTACCACCTCCACAGTGGTAGAGGTCTCTGCACGACAGACATGAGTTCAATGCCCCCTCTGCCTTCCCACTCCTGGAACAAAGGGTTTCTAGTTCTCAGACCTTCAACAGCTGGGAAGCAGGGCATGACTGTGGGGCATGGCTGGGGTCAAGGCTATCTATGCTGTGCATGCCAATCATGTGATGCCAGTCCAGGGGCCTCGTGCATCATGGGCCAGACTAAGGCTGCAGTTGAAGGAATCCCAGATAGTGTACACACACACACACACACACACACACACACACACACATAGAATCTTCATTTGGGTTTTTGTTGTTGCTATTTGAGACAGTCTCATGTGACCCAGACTGACCTTGTACTCACTATGCAGCCGAAGATGACCTTGAACTCCTTATCCTCCTGCCTTTTTACTTCTTAAGTGCTGGAATTGCAGGTATTCACCATCATACCCAACTAAAATTTTCATTTCTAAGCACAAAAGTCAGCATGCTTCCCTACCATCTCCCCTAGTCAACAGGGCCCAGCTTGTGAGATGTGATCCATCCATGATGACCACAGGCATGTGAGCATGCCTTATACAAATGAGGTCTCAATGCACCCCTTTGCCATGTCACAAGTGTGAGATCATCCATCCTCTGGGTCTTTATCATGGTATCTCATAGCACATGTGGGCCAATCCTATCTGCTTACTAGTCACCATGGCCATGCAGGGCATGTCCATTTCAGGCCTGAGACACCTTACTGCCCTAATGCCCACATCAGCACCTCTGCTTCTAGTAGACTCAGACAAATCACAGGGCCGAAAGAGTCTCTTGTCTTGGTTGCGTATGTGAACCATGGGCTCTGCCCAAGGGATGACCTGGGACACTGAATCCAGGGACAAAGGAAGAAGTCTGTTACTTGGCTGGTGCAGACAGATGTCCAAGGCTCCACTGCCAGGCACATCTCTAAGGAAATCGGGCCTCCCAGAGCCAGGAGCTGCATTTACTGGCTCAAAGCTGATAATGAGCTTTTATGAGCTCCAGGGACCGCTCGGAACACGTATTAATGTCAAGCACGTCCGTCAGCCACGCAGCTTGGGTGAATGTCACACATTAACGAAATTAAAGGCCACAGCCACTCTGGGAGCAGCTGTAGGCTGCATGTCAGGAGATGTGGCAGGGCCTGTCTTTCACAAAACCACTTTCCAGGTTGGATGCCCCTTGGGAGCCTGGAGCATCCCTGAGGTGGGAGGATCTAGCCTTCAGCCCAGAGGAGATCAGTATTAACACACAGCCAAGAGAGGGAAAACCCTCCATGGATCCTGGCTGAAATTTCTCTTCCTTCCCCAGAACCCCATTCCAGACTCACCTACCCCAAGGGAAGGGAGGTTGTGATCCATGTCCCAGCCAGAGCTCATCTGGCAAACAGCTGGACAATGTGAATCCTGACCCTTGATCTGCTGGCCTTGGGAAGGAAAGGCCAGGAACTGGCCAATGACAGCTTCAACACCTACCCTACCTCTCTGCCACCTTCCCTAGCCAGACTTGCCTTGTGCAAAGTTCCCATTGAGGCTTGAAGTGGTCCAGGATGAAACCCTGAACCCAGCTCTTAAGTGCAGCAAGTGGCCTTGAGCACATGGTCTACCTATACAGAGCTTCAAGTCCTCATGCCAAGACAGGAGGGGGAAACAGGTTCATACAGGCTCGGTGATCATAATCACCGTAATTTTAAGTACATCCAATAGTTTCATTAGTTTAATTAATTATGACCTCACTTGCTATATGATGCAGCCTGGTTTCAGAGATATTAAAATGTAAAGGCACAAAGCAGTATCTTAAAATCTTTCAAACACAGCAAAGGCTTAGGAAGGGGTAGGGATTCTAGTTAGAAAAGACTGAGTTTGTCACAAAACTCAGCTCATCTTGTTCCCCCCTCTTTATCCTAAACCACAGGCTGAGCTCACAATCTAGAGGGAAGTTCTTCTGGATGTAATAGTGTATGCCTGTAACCCCATCCCACAGAGGGCATCCTGAGTTTGAGGCCAGCCTAAGTGATATAGTGAATTTAAAGCCAGCCTGGACTAAATATTGAAACAAGGAAGGGAGGGAGGGAGGGAGGGAGGGGGAGGGAGGGGAGGGAGGAATGTGGGGGGATAAGGAAGGAAGGAGGGAAGGGAGGAAGAAAAGGAGGAAGGAATCAGGGAGGAATGTGTGTGTTATTGAGAGAAGGAAATAACAAAGGAAGGAAGGGAGAAAGGGAGCGAGAGAAGAAGGGAAGAAAGAAGGGAGGGAGGGAGGGAGGTTAGAATAACATGACTGTCTTCTGATCCCAAGGGTTCCATGGCCTCCCTCTGCCTTATACACAGACCTTTTATCAGCTGATCCTCAACTGCCTCCCAGGCCCACCTTCAGGTCCTCACAGTATACATAAACTATGTAATCAAACTCACCTAGATACATGCAATCCACAACCGTGCTCAGCTCAACCTTACTCATACACACTTGCTTGGAATTCGATTTTCCCTTTTGTAATTCTGAGCTTCACCCCTCGCCACACTTGCCAAACTCCTAGTCATGTTTCAAAGCCTTTCTTCAGCTATATTTCTGATAAATCTTCCCAGAATCACAACAGGCATGATAAATCATTGTACTCTGGTTTCCTCTAATAATTTGTATAGGTAACAGTATAATATTTTGTTCAGGTGATTTTTTTCCCCAACCTACTAGACTATATAGATTCTCTACAACAGGACAGTCTCTTATTCCCTCAAAAGTCCTCAGAGCCAGGCTCAGTGTATAATAGCAGTATGGATGAATAGTTGCTCTGAGAGATGGATGGTGGACAAGAAGAGAATGAGCTATAAACTGTTGGAAAGAGGGATGGTGGAAAGGAGGAATGAGATGGAAAGATTAATGAGTGAGTGGATGGATGGGTGGAAAGAAGGTGAGTATGGAAATAGATGGAGAGGTGAATGCGGAGATGCTACAAACAAGATGGAAGACACAGAGGTATGTTTCCTAGGCGATTCCAAACCAGTCAACAATGAAGATTCGCCATCACAAGAATGACATTTGCTGTGGATTATTTTTATATATGACTTTTTCAACATTGAGTTTGTTCCTTCTGTTCCCACTCTGTTGCTTGTCTTTATCACGAAAAGCTGTTGAGTTTTGTCAAGTGCTTTTCTGCATCATTTGAGATGGTCACAGGTTTCCCCCTTCATTCTGTTAATGTGTACCACGTCTACTCATTATTTTTCATATGTGTTGAACCTTCCTTGCATTCCAGCAATTAAATCTCACTTGGTCATGCTGTATAATCTTCCCAACGTACAGCAGATCAGCTTGCTGATGTTCTCTCGTGACTTTTGCATTATTGTCCGCAAGTAATCTTGATCTGTAGTTTTCTGTCTGTTTTAGATAATGCTTGAGCAACATCCTTTTTAGGTAGCAGAAGACGGTAATTTACAAAATTCCTACTTGCCTTGTGCTTCTTACATGCTGGGTACCAGAGGAATCACTTGTATCCTCTTAACGCATGTAACCTCTTACCTTGAGACCCTGATCTGTAGTGCACTGAAAAGCTTATAAAGAATTGCCTATGAGACACACCTCTTTGCATGTCTGTGAGGGTGTTTCCAAAGAAGTTTAACTGAGGAGGGAAGACTCTCCTTGAGTGTGGGCAGCACCATCCCGTAGGCTGAGGTCCCAGGCTGAATAAAAAGAGAAAAAGGAGAAAGCCTGCTGAATGCCAGCATTCTCCACCTCCCTGTTTCCTGACCCCTGCAGATATGAGAAGTTCTAGCCTTACCCTACCACTGCCAAGAATTGCCATGCCTTCCCTATCATGATAAACTGTACCCTTTTAAACTGTGAGCCCAAATAAATCCTTCTTCCTTTAAGTTGCTTTTTTTCCCCAGGTATTTGGTCATAGAATCAATCGAAATGGATAACATAATATTCAATAGAAGATGGCTAGAAGCTTTCCTGTGGGAAGTAGGAACAAAATAAAGATGAGATATTACCTCACTCCTATTAGGGAGGTGATAGCTAATCATTACCGACATCAAAAAAAAGAAAAGAAAGGAAAAGAAAAGAAAGAAGGAAGGATAGAAGGAAGAGAAAGGAAGGAAGGAAGGAAGGAAGAACGAAAGAAAGAAAGAAAGAAAGAAAGAAAGAAAGAAAGAAAGAAAGAAAGAAAGAAAGAAAGGGAAAAAAGAATGAACAAGTGTTTGTAAGATGTGGAAAGACTGGAACCTCAGTGCATTGTTGGTGAGCATAGTATAGCTATGGTAGAAAACAGTATGGTAGTTTTAGAAGAAATTAGAAATGGAATTACTATGTATGGTGGTTGGATGCCCTCCTCTCCCCACCCATTCCTGTAGGCTCATGTATTTGAATACTATTGATTTTCAGCTGGTGGTACTGTTCTGAAAGGTTGTGGGACCTTTAGGAGGTGGAGCCTTGATGGAGGAAGTGGGTTCCTGGGGGGAGGAGCTTGAGATGTTATAGTCCAGTCCCATGTGCTCTTCTTTTTCTGCTTCCTGACTTGCTGAGATGCATGTCCACTTCCAGCTCTGGCATGCCAAGCCTTCCCAACCGCTATTAAACTTCCCTTTCAAAACTGTAAGTCAAATTAAACCTTTTTCCTTCCATAAACTATTTCTGGACAAGAATAACTGATCTATTGTGTGATACAGCAATTCCATTTTGGGGTTAAGGCACAAAAGAATTGAAATCTGTCTTGTGAAGGGGGTATCTGTACAGACGTTTCATGGCAGCATTAATCTCAGCAGCAAAAACACGGTTGCAACACAAGGGTTTATTGATGACTGAATGGATAAGCAAAATGGGGTCTAGCCACACAAGGGAATAGCATTTAGTCTTAAAAAGGAAGAAGTTATGACGAATGCCACCACACTGAGGGACCCTGAGGACATTGTGCCAAGTGAAATGAGCCACAGTCTCTGCATGTATGACTGTGCTTGTATGTGTCAGCCGCAGACACAGAAAGTAGATGGGTTTCCCAGCTGCGGGCTCAGAGGTGCAGGAGTTCCTATTGATTGAATACAACTTCCACTTTACAGTATAGAGAGTTCTAGAAAGGGATGGTGGTGATGATGATCACAGGACATTGTGAATGTGTTTACCACCAAACTGTGCACTTAAAAATGGTCAAGGTGGTGAGTTTTGTTACATGTATTTACCATAATAAAAAAAAAATAAAATAAGGGCTGGAGAGATGGCTTAGCAGTGTTAGCAAACTAGAAGGACCCAAGTTCAATTCCCCAGTCCCCATGTAAAGCCAGATGCACAAGGTGGCACATGTATTTGGATTTCTTTTGCAGTGACTGGAGGCCCTGACATGCCCATTTTCTCTCTCCGTCTCTCTGCCTGCCTCTCTCTCTCTCTCCCTGAAATACATAAATAAAATATTTTTAAAATAATAATAAAAATAAAATGACATAGGGAGAGGGCAGTGGCCATGAAGAGTGGCTCCGAGCCATACTCCTGGTCCCCTTTTGTCCCCTTTCCTCCCTCCCTCTCTGAGGCTTCTGTCCACAGCACAGATATGTCTGCACCCCACTCACACACCAGCACTTAATCAGCAACAACTAGATTCGGGGGTATGTCATGCATTATTCCCACAAAATGTGGAAGGCCACTGGTTTAGTCTCACCATGATCCCAAGTCAACAGGAAGTCAGAAGACAGACAGACGACCTTTTCCTGGCCAGCTCGTGCCTGCAACCACTCACCCTCATCTCTCTTCCACTCTCTTCCTTTTCCCTCCCCTTCCCTCCATATCCTGGCTCCATGCTCCCTACCCTTGCCACTCAACTTCTCCTGGCTCAGACCAGACCACAACTCTGGTCTTCGGTGCCCAGAAGAGGCACTGCTCTCAGCAAGACTGTGGTGCAGCTCCCTGGGCACCAATGCCAAACTGGCCCTCTGCCTTCCTGAAGCACTGCTGTTGACAGATAAAAGTGCTGCCGTTTGTGGCTTCAAAGCGAGCCAGGGCTTTGTTTTGCTTTGTTTTTAAATTAGCTACATAGGAGGTTGGCACTGGGGAGGAAGCGAGGGGAGCCAGGGCATGCTCAGGGTGCAATCCTGTCAGGGCCTGTGTGTGTGTGTGGAGGGGAGGGAGGCTTAATAAACACATTCAAGTCTAGTGTTGCCCTCCACCTGTACTTGATTCTCTGGGGCTGGGAAAGGAGGGCTTTCTGCCTACCTGTCACTCAGACCCATCACTGGCTGTTCCCATAATGAGTCCCTGCCTCAGGGTCTCGGTAGGGTGGAGGACAGACTATGACATACTCAGAAAGAGAGGCATGAGTTCCCTATGTGTGACGTTCACTACATCTGAGCACAGTGCAGAGGGCTCCAGGCATGACCAGCAAAGGTCCCTGAGGATCGGTCCAGAGAGCATGAGACTACCAATCATTAGTTCTGAGCCCATTAGTTCTTGATGGCCTGGGGAGTGCCAGGGAAGCCATGAGTGGAACAACCCCATGAATTAACATAGTCGTTGATAGTCACCTCCCTCCAAGCCTCCCATCTGCTGGAACAATGACACGTGCCAGTCAGGATCTCATCATGCCCTCCTGTAGACCTGCCTGAGACAGACTGGCCGCTATACTAAGCGGAAAGGAGAGTGTGTGGCTCTGGAGCTTCCCTGCGTCAGCAGACATCACGCTGCCTTTGCTACCCACTTTGTAATGTCTGAAAGCAGCAACTCAAGGCCTGGAGGTTTTATGGGGTCCAAGGACATCCTCTGGCCTCATTTCACCTTTGAATCCCATTCTTTTTTTAAAAAAATATTTTATTTATTTGTTTGTTTATTTATTTATTTATTTATTTATTTATTTATTTATTTATTTATGAGAGAGTGAGAAAGAGGCAGATAGAGAGAATGGGCACGCCACAGCCTCCAGCCACTGCAAACAGACTCCAGACCCATGTGCCACCTTGTTCATCTGGCTTTACATGGGTACTGAGGAATCAAATCCAGGTCCCTAGCTTTGCAGGCAAGTTCCTTAACTGATGAGCCGTCTCTCCAGCCCATTCTTGTTCCTCCCCACTGCAAGGGGCACATTGGCAATGTTCCCATTTCACAGATATGGTGCCACAGCACATGCATGGCACTGAACACTGGCAAGCTGTCTGTAGAGAAAGGGACAGAACACAGACCATCCTGACAGCATCTGCTACAGCTCAATTCACATTCACTTGTCCTGGCACACTTGCTGGGCATTTGGCAGCCAAGGAACCTGGATGCCCCAGTGTCCCTGAAGGTGGAGCTTCGACTGCCCACTGTGCAGAATATCTGCAGAAGTCAGTGAAGGGTGTGGGCTCCACAGAGCTTCCAGGCAAGAGGCTGGGGTCCTCGCACTAGCAAAGGGAGAAAGCCAGGCTCAAAAGGATCCATAGCCACAGATTAAGCCTGGCAGAGGGGAGATCAGAGTCCAGGATACTGTAGTCTCAGACCCCCAGCTACAAAGCCGTGCAGTCCAGCTCACACTGGAGTCAGGAGACCAACACCACAGTGTGTGTTCTTTACCAAGACACCTGAAATGCTCATGCACTGCAGGGTTGGGGTCTTTTATGTGAGCCCCCTGGATGGGTGAGTGGACTGGTCAGTTCTCTCCTAACACCAGGTGGTATCAGGCTCTAATCCCTTTGTGATGGGTCAGGCAGCTCCATAGACACCTGCCCCTTGAATGGGAGGTGTCTCTAGCCAGAGCCCAAACCTAGGTGCTAAAACTTATTGGTCAAGTATGAACCAATCAATGGTCTTTCTGCCCACCTAGGTCAGGAAATACTGACTGAACAGTTATCTGCCCTCTCTCCCCCACATGCCAGGCCAGCAGAAGGACCTCTGAATCTCCTGGCCTTAGGAAGGTTAGGTTTTTCCCTACCCCAGCCTAATGGCTGGGGTGGGGGAAGGCTCCAGATTTTTTCCCTCGTGAACCTCTCCTTCTCATGATGGGAGCCCTTTGTTATCTTTTCTGCTGCTTGTTTAGCTGAACAGCGTAAGTTCTGTTAAACTCTCCACATTTTCTCCACACACTGGTGGCTGGAGAACTCTGTAACTCCCCATGTTCCCTCAAATAATAAAGTCTCCCACTATACCTTACTATCTTGTCGTCTATGATTTTAATTCTTTAACTTTGTAGACAAGAACTTGGTTATTTCTTAAATTTTGGGGTACATTATAATTTTTGCTGGGCATTATCTAAATTCTAACCCCAGCTCACCCCACAAGACCTTTACATTCCTTTCTCCCCAGGCAAGGCAGAGATAAGAACAGAGGCACTCATTCACCTCTTCTGGAGTGGTTTTAGGATAAAGGAGATAAGAAAGAAGCCAGCTTTCCCCTTACAGGCCCAAGGACACTTCCCCCATTTAACTAAGAGAAAGCCACTACACTGCCTCAAAGCCCAGGTCTCAAAGCCTTCTGGAACCCAGAGCTCAAGAATAGAGGTGTTCACCCACCACGACTCAGGGAACTGAGCGGAAGAGGGGCGGAAAGATTGTGAGATCCATGGTGGGGGAGACAATCCAGAGGCGTGGCACCCCTCAGTAACAACACACTTGGGCCAGGAGGACCAGGCTGACTCCTAGGCTATCCATGGTCCCCTGCCCCAAGGACTGATCCAGATGGCCCACGGAGGAGGATATCCAGCTGATTGGTGATGGGGAGGGAGGGCATTGGGGAATTGGGGATAACAACTCATTGTTTGCCCACTAAATAATGTAACTCATTATGGACAATAAATATATATTGTTAAAAAAGAAGAATAGAGGTGTTGGCTAGGTTCAGACCTTGAGCACTCTTAGACATTTGGAACCTTTGTCCAAAGAGAAGCCATAGGATAGTAATAGAGATGCTTTAAACCCTACTGCTAGAAAAGAAGCTGAAAGCTGAGAATTTAAACCTGAAGCTGTGGCCAAACGCAGTTTCCCTCCATAGCTGGGGCTATTAATTCAGACTTTATAACCCACAGGGCTACAGTGGAATGTAAACTGTACCCCCAAGTCTTTGTAATTCTTCCTTGCTCCCCTGTAAATGTACTCTGATACAGAAAGGGATGCAAAAAGAAAAGACCAAAGAGCCATTAGCATTTTGATGGGGTTTTCCAAGGCAAAGCCGCAGGGCTTTAAAATTCAGTGTGGAGATGAAACTTGCCCTTCACAGCCTCCCTCCCCAGCTGGAGGCAGCCAGGAACTTTTACCCTGTTCAGGGCCTTGATTAAGAAACAAAGTTAGGAACCCAGAAAGCTCAGTCAAGAGTCATACAGAGCAGAGACAAGATGATTTTCTACATGGAGTGTATCCAGCCCTCCAAAAGCAATTAAATGACAATCCAGGAAAGGGGGTTGGGAGCTTCTTTGCTCAAAGACAAGGCAGAGCTCTGGAGAGGAGCCTTTGTCTGTCCCCAACCAGCAGCAGAGCTCATGTCTGTCCCTGACAAAGAACAGCCTCTGAACATCAAGCTCACTGGCTCACCAGCCTCTGCAGAGTCTCTACGTGTCCACACATATGAAGCCTGGGAGACGAGGATCTGGGAGACACTTCAACTCCACAAATTCGTGAGATCCAGAAGCTTGCACTAGCTAGGGAAAGACAGGAGAGTGACCAGAACAATAAACCAGGATGGGTGACCTCATCAAGTCTAGCTGCTGCAGTGGGTTAGGCAGAAAACCCCAAGAGAAGACTTCAATCGTTAGCCCACACCCTTCTGGGGGCTCTCCGGTCCTTCCTTCAACTTTGCTTTTGAAAATACATGTGTCATTTAACCCCAGTGTAGGACATTAGCAGGCTTGGAGGTCATAGAAGGAAAGACCCCAACACAGTCTTCCTATAAAAGGGAGGAGAGTAAAAGGCAGGTTAATCTCTCACTTAGTCAAGAGACCACCCCTCAGCTACAGATATGCTAAGGAGAGGGGAGGAATATTTATCTGTTTAATGAAATAATGTAGGATACCCACATACCACATAGCCCCTCCCTTATTGCTGCTGCTCGCAGACTCTCACTGCTCAGTCTGACTGCTTTTCTGAGCTCTAACTCAGAAAGCGTAACTTTTTAAAAAGTTTAATTTGGGGCATGTGCATTTAAGAGGCTCTTCAATGAATGTCTCTTCTGTTCAGCTTGACATTGGGTGTTAAGGAATTGAATGCAGATTGGCAGGCTTTGCAAGCAAGTACCTTAAGGCACTGAACCACGTTTAAGGCACTGAACCCCCCCCCCCCAGCCCCAGAAAGAGTAATTTTCATTTCCCTTTTTTTTTTTTTCCTTCTTTCTCTTCATTGGATGCTGGCCAAAATTTCACGCATGCTTGCTGTGACACTGAGGCGTTCCCACCCTATTCTCACTACATCTCTCTTGCCTTGCTCCTCATTTTTTCCTGGTTGCAAGACAAAGGAATGGATGGTGTGAAATTCTCTACCAGCGGGACTACAAGTGAAATTCAGAATGAAAGTGCCCAAGCTATGGTTGAACCTGTAGAAAGTGAGATGTCTGCAGCTCCTGGTTTATGATCAGAAAGAATGTGCCCATGTTGTCAGGAAAGAGGCCCACGATACAGGAAAAGGCAGGGAGAGGCCTATCTTTCCAGCTCAGCAGCCCACCCAGGGAGCCTGGACTAACGAGGGGATTCCAGAGGAATGAATTTGGTAGGAAGCTGCAGAGAAACTATAGACTTTTTTTTTCTTGTAAAAAAGATCACTCCAAGGTCATGGTTTTATCACCCTACATAGGGCACTAACCAGTTTCCTATTCAGTCCATCTGCCTTATGTCAGCATTCCTCTTCGGCTGCCTATACAGCATCTCAGCATCTCCAGAGCCGACTCTCACAGTCTGCTGTCTCTTCAGAGAGCATGGGGGAGTCACATCAGTGTTGGATGCATGTTTATTCTAGACTTACAGATTTATATGCAAGCCCATTTTAATTTTTTACTCAGTTATACTAACAACACATGCCCAATTATATGTATGTGTGTATGTATTTCAACACACACACATGTATCTATGCACACAAACTTTCAAAGAACAAAAGTTGAGCAAATTGAGTGTCAAAGATCTGATTGGCTTGTAATATTTCATCTTGATTACCACCATGACAGGATTTAAAATCGCCTGGGAGACACACCTCTGGGCCTGTCTGTGAAGGTGTTTGCAGATGGTTTAACTGAGGAAGGATGACCCACCTTGAATGTGGGTGGCACCATGCCATGGGCCAGGGTCTCACTGTGAATAAAAAGGGAAAAAGCAGAATGTGAACTGAGCACCAGCATCCATCTCTCTCTGCTTCCTGACTGTAGATGCGCTGTGAGCAGCCGCCACATGTTCCTGCCGCCATGCCTTCCCTGCTTAAACTTTGATCTAAACTAAATCCTCCTTCCCTCAAGTGGCTCTGGTCAGGTCTTCTATCTCAGCAATGAGGGGACATGGCTTCCTGGGTATTCATGAACTGGGCAGGGAACTGGACGTTCCCTGAGCTTCGTGGACAGAAGACATTGAAGAAGTAGAAACAAGAAACAAAAGGCAGATTGGGCATTTTAAACTTCCTTTCCTTCTATGGGTTTAAGCAGAGGGCAACTCTTTCTCACACTAGCTAGAGGTTGCCTGTTTGGGATTCAGATTTTCCCTTTAGCCTGATTTCTCAACAGGGTGAGCCTTCTCAGTAAACAGTTTAAGTTTTCATTTAGTAATGTGGAATCTTAGCATAATGAGCTTTATTTTGGGTAGCCTTGTGGGTAGGGCCCAGTATAGGAGTTCAGTCCCAATCAGTAGTCTCTCATAAATTATAATTAATAACACACACACAATGCATGGTGGAGGGGACTGAAAGAAATTACAAGCAAAGTGTATCTTTAGGTAGCTGGCATGGGTCTATGTGTGGCTTTAATAATCACAAAAGGAAAAGGGAAAAAAATGAGACTTTCTGTGTGCGTTTTCACTCCAATGTGTTTATAGGTACACACGCATGGAGGCCAGAGGTCAATGTCAGGTCTCTTTCTCAATCATTTTTCCACCTTATTTGTGGAGACAGGATCCCTCACTGAACCTGTAGCTCGTCAATTTGTTCAGCAAGTCCTAGGGATCCTCCTGTCTCTGCCTCCCAGCACTGGGATCACCGACACGAGCTACCATTTTAGGAGGTGCTAGGGATCTGAACTCAGGTCCTCATGGTAGTTTGCCAAGCACTTTTCCCGCTAAGCCATGGCTGCAGTCTGCAAACACGATTTTCTAACATGCCAAGACATGCATGTTTCTTTCTGAGATTCCCCAAGCTAATGCAAGCTGCTTGCTCCCCTTTGATGTACTTTGCAAAGCCCTGGGGTGGGGGGTGGACTGAGGCACCAGGGGCTCTGGTCCTCCATGAGAAAGGTGACTTAGAACCAAGCTGCTGGAAGGGAAGGGAGAGCAGGAGTTCACCTAGGATCTCGGCTCTGAGCACTGAGAGCCACATGTGAGTACCAGGCGCCTCTCCCAGCCGTGCCAGACACTGCCGTCTGCCTCCCAAGTGGAGAAGGAAGCAATAAACAGAGCTGCAGGGCTGCCAGGGTCCAGGGTCGGCTCCTCTCCTCGCAGAAGACTGTGTTCTCCACCCACTCCCAGATCACAGAGCATGCGGAGAGCCAAGAGCGAGCCTCGCCAGCCTGGAATTGGACTCACATGTGTCTCCCCATCCCAGGCAGACATCAGGTCTCCATTCCTGCTCCTCCCATCACCCAGGGACGGTGGACACACAATAGGTGACAGGCTAACATCTCATGAAAGAGCTACATGTGGAGGGTCACTGCTGGCTGCATCCATGAAGAAATTTAGCTTTGAGGGAAGAAAGCCATGTGGTCTGGAAAACCAAATGAGGGTGGGGACCGCAAAGTGGGAAAAAATGCTTCTTCACTCAGCAGAACTCTCCAGAACCACCTGGTGCATGGCTTTACTTGGGCCAACATATTTATTATATACGTATGTATTTTTAAAATACTTTTCTTCCTTCCTTCCTTTCTTTACAAGAAGAGATGAGACAAGAGAGATTAGGAATGGGCACACCAGAGTCTCTTGCCACTGCAAACAAACTCCAAGGTATGTACGACACTTTGTGCATCTGGCTTTATGTAGGTACTGGGGAATCAAACCCAGGTTGTCAGGCTTTGCAAGCAAGTGCTTTTAACTACTGAGCCATATCCTCAACCCTGTACTCATTTATTTTGTTAAACATATTATTCTAGGTCCCCCAACCAGTGAGGACTCGGGTAGGCTTATTTGGGTAAATATCATGTTTCAAAAGTGTCCAAAGATGCCAGGGGTGGTGGCTCATGCCTTTAATCCCTGCCCTAGAGAAGTAGAGGTAGAAAGATCACTGTGAATCTGAGGCCAGCCTGGGACTTACAGTATGAGTTCCAGGTCAACCTCAAAAACCCTACCTTCAAAAACAAAAAAAAGTGATAAAGAGGGGCTGAGGAGATGTCTCAGTGGCTAAAGTGCTTTCCATGCACAACAAGGACCTGAGTTTGGATTCCCCAGCTCCCATGGAAAATCTGGATGTGGCAGCCTGAGTATAATCCCAGTGCTGGGGAGGTGGAGACAGGAGGACTCCTAGGGCTTGCTGTCTGGCGTATCTAGCCCAATCAGTGAGCTCCAGGTTCAGTGAGGAACCCTGTCTCAAACAATAAGGTGGAAAGTAATAAAAAAGCTTCCAAAAGAAAAGTTCCATTTTCCCTATGTTCCCAGTGACTGCCCATCTGGCCTTTGCTGACTATGGGGATAATAGGAGACGGTAGGATTCAGAGATGCAAGCTGCTGAGTGCAGTTCAATATTGGAAGTTGCAATTAATTGGGATCAATAGTTTAAGGAAACACAGGAGAGCCTCTCAGAAAACAGGAAGTGAATGAAAGCATAAAATAAAATAGTAATAAATAAAATAATAGTAAATTAAAAAAATAGAATTGGATCTCCCAGACACAGGTCCTCTGACACAATGAGCCTTACTAACCAAGTCCTACCTCGGTTTACCATCCCTGCACTGGATTGATACTCATACCTCACCTGCTGGGTTCCTGCAAAGTTTCAAAAGAACCATACATGGCAGGTGGTGAGTTCATCGTAAACTCTAGTTCTTGGTCCTGGAACCCTGCTGGGAAGAAGGGGTCAGCTTGTCAGCTAGAAATGAAGTGAGGACCCTTCTGGCCAATCTGGTGAAGAACACACAGGATCCGTTGGGGGAGGAGGTTAGTTTTGTTTTTGTATTTTGTATGTGTGTGGTGTGTGAGTGATAAGTGCAGCAGCACCCTGTGCACCCCCCAGGGGTGGCGTACACTTGCCTGGAGTAGCCAGAGAGGAGCATCAGAGGTCCCCATCCATCACTCTTCTCCTGTTCTTACTGAAGCCCTGGTGACTCTCTTGTGCATGGGTGGCCACACCCAGCTCTATAGGTGGGTCTTGGGGCTCAAACTCCAGAGATCCCTCAGCCCCCTTCCTTAAAACAGGAAGTGCTCTTAACTGCTGAACCATCTTTCCAGTCACAGGACCTATCTGAATCCATCACACAGACTCACAGTGAACTTGACCACTGCTTGTTTTCCTATTCACCCAGCTGGGGACATCAAGAAGTCAAGAGTCCATCCACACCTCGCACGCCCACTTCCTCCTGACCTGGCATTAATTTCGAGCTCAGCATGAGATGACGAATCTTCAGTACCAAGGAAAGGCTAAGATGTGGCTCCCGCTGCCTGCTGAGATCGAATGCACACACTGGCATTCAAGATGCAGGAGGAGGCACGGGGTGAGAAAGGGATGTTTTGTCTAAATGGAAACCGTGGCTTTGCTTCTGCTGACAGTGGGGGTGACTCCATTCATGTTGCACAGCTAAAAAGTCAACTGGGAAACAAGACAGAGTAAGAATCATGTGTCTCAAGCTCACAGCTGGGGGGGGGGAGGGTCTGAGTGTGAGTGACTGTGCACACCTTCCTGTAAGTGCCACTGAGAAAGCAGGAGCTTGAGGCAAAAGAACTCTGGGGGCACCCAAGGTTCCACCTGAATTTCAGTGGTGTGTGAGAACAACGAGAATGTATAGACAAAGAGTGAGGAACAGGAAATCCGAGTGCTGAGAGAGAAAGAGGGAGGAAAGACAGAAGCATTTGAGCCATTTTTGTGTTCCCACAGTTGGGTAAGTCAAAACAGATTGTTCTGAGACAAAGAGACCATTCCAGACCACATCCTCTCTACCCAAGCCAGCGCCCAATGGCCCGACTCGGTGCTTTCTCATGGCTCACAGTCCTGGTGGCCATTCCTGAACCATGGTGGTGAGCGATCAGGCCTACTGCCACAGGTTCTTCCACCGCAGTCCTAAGAAGGTGCTGCATTCCCCCTTTCCCAGATGTTGCCATGAAACCTTGGAGAGGGGAAGTCCCAGCTCACTTCAGAGATAAAATGCTGTGATGTGAAAGTGAAACATTCTCCTTATGCGTTTGAACACTTGGCCCCCAGTTGGTGGTACTGTCTTGGAAGTTTGCAGAAGTGGATCTCTGGGGAAGAGAGGGAGGCCTTATAAGGGTTATGCCAGACCCGCACACCCTCTGCTTCTGATCTGCCAATGCCACACAGCTGTTCCAGCTGCTGTACCTTCTCCACTGTAATGGACTGTATCACTTTAAACCCCTCTCTTAAACTAATTCTGTTAAGGGATCTTGTCACAGTAATGAGGAGAGCAACTCACCTAGCCCCTGGAGGCAGGGCTGCTTCTGGCCACTGCAAGCAAGAAGGGAAAGACAAGCAGTAGGGACCTGGGAGCCACTGTCCCATGAGGCAAAGCAGATGCTCACTTGGTGTCCTGATCAGCAGGTCTAGCTGCTAGGAGATGGGGGTCACTCAGAGCCAGCTCTTCCTGTGGGCGTAGCTGGTCTTGGAGGCACAGAACTAAAGCAGGTATTGCTGGGTACCAGAGACTAAGTTCTCTATGTCCTCCCACAAAAGCAATAAACAATAGGTTATTTCCAGTGGCCACTCACAGTAATGGAGAATCTTCCCCAATAGCAGAGGAGGAACTCGGGACAGGCTTGGAAGGTGGGCCAGTGACGTGCCACTGAGCCGTCATACTGAAGATTCTCTTTTCTCCCTTCCTTCCTTCCTTCCTTCCTTCCTTCCTTCCTTCCTTCCTTCCTTCCTTCCTTCCTTCCTTCTTTCCTTCCTTCTTCTTCCCTCCCCAATTCCTTCCTTCCTTCTTTCCCTCTTTCCCAGGATCTCATGTATTCTAGGCTGTCCTCAAACTCTATGTAGTTAAGGGTGACCCTGAACTCCCGATCCTCCTGCTAACAGGCATATGCAGCAGCCATGTCCTATTTATGCAGTGCTGATGATCAAAGAGCATCTGCATGCATTTCTGCTACCTACCTGAGAGGAATGGCAGGTCATGTCACTGAGCTGTAGTAATTCTCACCATGTGAATATTGGGTGAGTTTCCTGTTCTCAACAGTAAACTAAAGACCTCGAGTACAAGTGATGGCTTCACACCCTTGGTTGGTGTGCTTCTTGCCACTAGCCAGACCATCTTCCTTGTGAGCTCCTTGGTACCTCACATGTTCATACAGCACCATGAGGTGAATTCTAACCCAACGCTACACATTGATGGGCAAAGTGAAGCCGAAGCAAGCTGCCAAAGACTGAACTCAGTGTTGATCTGTGCAGGGAATTTCATGAAATCATCGTTACATTCTTAAACACACACGTGGTAAGGCAAAGCATGAACTCTGAGGTGCCCACCAGACCTTCTAAGCACATCTACGCATGATTATTATAAAATATGGTCTAATAAAGAACCACCACCCTAGGTCACATGGCCACAAAGCCAATGATGGATCACACAGGTCCCCCAGGCCCTAGACTCTACCCAGTACTTTCCCAATGCTGTCACTCTATTTACCTCCTCTAACCTTGCCAGACATCAATAATTGATATTGGCACCTCTTCCCACAGAACCTGGATAAAAACAACCCTGTCCACTCATCCCTGGGCTCAAGGCAGACCCTACCAATCGATCATCTCTGGCATTTGAGCTGAAAAGTCTGTGCCAGCCAGTTACAGCTGCAAAAAGCTGACCCTGCTAGACAGCTTTGGCCTGAGAACCTGACTTCATTCTCAGGGCTCAGTCTTCTTGCAGAGAAACAAAGGATGGAACCAAGCCTGGCCCAGCTTATTAGATTCCATTCTCCAGCAAAGCTAGCTGTGAAGATCACTGGCCTCCACCCTGGTATATGTTTGTTTGTATGTGTTTGTCTGGGGTGATTTCGCTCTGAGTCTTACAGATGGCAAACAGGCCCAGAGAGGTCTAGTGCCTTGCCTAAAATCACTCAGCTATGCTGTGGTGGTGCCAGAAAACTGATTACTAATACAGGGCTCAGTCTCCCCACTTCACAGGGTTTCTCGTAGCCAATTAGTAGCCCCTGGAAAAACCAGAACTAAGCAGTTTTCTCATTCATCTCCAGCCAATCACGTGCTTCACTTCTTCCCCTCTAAGCAGTAAACAGGAGAGAGGGAGTCCAGGCTGGCGGCAGGCTGGGCTCTCTGCACAGAGGAGGCTCGGCCCAGAGCGGTCCAGCCTCCTTCGCTCACACGGCTAGAAGAAAGAGATTTTCACTAATAGGGAGCCAACAGCACTGAAAATTGCCCTTTTGCGAGGTGCTAATGCACACAGACCTGGGAGGAGGTGTTTCCTCTGTTGTCTCGGCTCCCTGTCTTCATTAAGGTTTGTAGACAAGCTCACAGTTAAATCTGGCTGCAAATGAATCCCAAGAAATCTCATTTTCTCCCCTCAGTCAGGCCAGATGCTCTCTCTTGCTCTTTTCCCCACACTCATGCTAGAAATCAAAAAAATCAAAGCAAACAAAAACCACCTAAAACTTCCCTAACATCTTCAAATCTGTCTTTTTGAGGCCAGATTTTTTTTTTTTTAGCAAAATATGCAGACACCAGGCCCTGGGATTGTGTTACAATGGCATTTCCTCCCTCCGGGCTGCCCAGTACTGCCATCCAAGGTCTCCTTAGTTGTGGGGGGAACAGGGGACAGGGCAGGACCCCAAGAGGGTGTGGGCTTGCAGGGGCTTCCAGGGGGTAAGCATAACAAGTGTGACGGCAGTGGTCACGGACATCTCAAAGTGTGGGAGATTCCCAGAGGCTGCTCATGGGAGTTCCCACTGTGCTCAGTAATCATGCACACTCAGCTGCCTCGCCCCCACGCTCACCCCCATGCCACCCACTATGTTGACATCCACACAGGGCAGGGTCAGCTCAGAGAGACACCAGCTAGAGACAGTGCCAGATTTAATTCTAACAGTGATGGCAATAGCCCAACTCTAACTACTGCACCACACGATTTTCCCCCAAACTGGCAGGGAAGGCGTGGCCTAACCCTTCTTGTTCCTTATACCACGCTCTGTCCCAAAGCTCCCTTATGTCAGACACAAGGCTTGGTGACACCCTAAGGCATGCATATATACCCAGACAGCATTTTGGTGGTGAGGGATGCTACTCATGCTGACAGACTGCTAACCAACAGAAGACTCCAGATGTGTGAGGCAGATGGCCAGCCTCAAGGACAGCTGTCATGGAAGCTCCTTTTTCCTGCCCCCACCAAGTATCCAGGGATATTGGGCTCAGGGGACCAGGTAGCATCGGGACAGGGCCAACAGTTGTCCTTCAAGAGGACCACTGAGGAGCCTCCAGCACGGTGAGAGTTTGTGGGCAGGTAGGGGGTGGAGAACTGGTGCTGGAGAGACCATCCAGGCTCAGCCACCCACAGGGAGACAGTGGGTCTGTGTTCTGGGTCACTCAAAGAGAGGGGCCTGGGCAGCTGAGCCTGGGGAAACACTTGGGAAATGAGGGGTGGGCCCAAGGCAAGGATCTGAAGAGAAGTCTACAGTGGGCAAGGCTGAGGGGTGTTTAAGGCCAGGAAATCACTGTGCCCTGGTTGCTGGGAAGTGGTACACTTAAGCTTGGTCTCAAGTCTTCAGCCAAAAGCAGTGCACCTGATGAACCATTAAAGGATGAACACCCTCAGAAAGCAATAACCACTCTGCTCCAGCAGATCCAGCCCAACGGCCCCTTAACATTACTGGTTTTGTGTCACTGTGGTCAAAATACCAGACAGAAACAACTTACAGGAGGAAGGGCTGATTTTGGCTAAGGGTTCAGAAAGCTTCCGTTCATCATAGTAGGGAAAGTGTGGCAGAGCAGCACAGTAAATGGCGGCTGCTGTCTGTGAGAGACGTTCACATCACAGTGAGTGGTGAATCTGGAAGCAGAGGCATCAGCAGGAACCAGAGACAGTGACTTTCTCCCACCAGCGAGGCCCTATCTCCTACAGGTTCCACGGCCTCCCTAAACACCATCACTAGCCAGGGAACAAGCATTCACAATACAACGCCTGAACTCATGAGATTCAGACAAACCCTCCTGGCTCTTCGCACGCCCTCCACTGCTGAGCCATCTGTCAAATGTCCTAACCTCTGCCCCTCAGGGCTCCGTCCTGTGTCATGGGAATTAAGTCTTCATTGCAACTAGATTGTTGGGCATCATGGGAAGTCATGAATGTGGGCCCAGTGGGTCTAAGGCAAAAGTATTATTTTTATAGAGGAGAGGGAGGAAGGAGCCCCAGGCTCAGCACCAGACTAGGCACTTGTTCCTATCCCTGCCATCCCTTTGCATCGTGGGGGAGATAAATGAGGCTGGGATGAGCTGAATTGGCCAAATGCCCTGCAGCTGGTGAGAGACAGGGCCAGAGTCACACCCGGAGATGGGGAACTCCCAAGCTGGGACTAACCTCACCTGCTACAGCCCCAGTCAGACAGAGGAAACTTCCCAGGAGCCTTCAGAACTCTTCCTTCTGGCCTACACTTTATATACACATCCAGCAGAAATACATGAACTCACACGTCTAACTTTGATTACATTATCATTATTGTTGCTTTTCCAGAAAGATCCTGTCTCTAAGGTCTTGTTCTTTTTTTTTTTTTTTTTTTTTTTTTTATCATTTGGATAGACTTTATTGGTTTTCAGGGGGACCACTGGCTGGGCTCTGGAAGGGCTCTGTGTTCCCCTGGTCATTCTGTTTTTGCTTGGCTGCTGCAGCTGCTGCTTTTAAATCCCTTTTTTGCTTCTTCAGCTTTTTTACCTCCTGGAAAACCTGAATGCACAGAGCCTTCTTGGCCAGGAAGCGGCGGTGGGCCCTTCGGTAGTAGAGAGGGGGAAAGGTGTACTCAATCCCCAGCTCCCTGCAGGTCTTCTCAAAGACTTCGAAATTGGTCATGCGGAGGTTCTTGAGCATCTTTTTCCTCTGGTCAATACTCATCAGCAGATAGCGTTTGTGGGCTTTATCCTTCCGATGCTTCTCCATGTGTGCTTCATAGTTGCGGATCTTGATGGTCAAGGCAATAACTCTAGCCTCCAGGGATCTGGTGTCCTCAGGGTTTGCCAGTATCTTGTTCATCAACTGTTCTTGCTTGGCTTTTAGCTTCTCTTTCTGGTTGGCCATCTCCAAAGACAAGATTCTTTTCACAACATCATCAACCTTCTCCATTGCAGGGATGTCCCGGTAGTCTTTGAGCAGCGTGGAAAGCGGTGGATCATCATCTTGCTGCGTGAGCTGAACTGGTTTCTGGCTGGTGTATCCACGGGCGGCCAGCAGAAGACTCGGAGGCTGCAGGCCGCCCCGGGCCACGGGAAGCCGGGCGATGACTGGGGCCTGGACCCCTGCCTGGGCTCGGATGGAACTCAGCGCCCTACACGCCGCCCTCAGCATGCTGACTTCCGCCCGCTCGGGGCCGCCCCGGCCACCGTAGTGGGCCGGGTGGGTTACCAGGGCGCCGCCATGATGGCTCAGACTCGACCCCAGGTCTTGTTCTTTTTACACACACACACACACACACACACACACACACACACACACACACACACACACACGCATGCCCACACACCCCAAACACGTTGAATAGACCTTTGTGAGTGGTTTAGCTACTTAGAAACAAAAATGGCTTATTATTTAGATTCATTTACATAGCCAACATTTTTTGAAGAATATTTTTATTTAAGCTCATTATATAGCACATCTGCAGACAATCTTTCTCTCAAATTATCAAATGAAAGGGAGGAAATCGTATGAATATCACTCTATTGAAAATCAGGAGATGAAGGGGCCTCCTCTCTTTATTTATACCCACCCTACTTCAGTCAGCAAGCACACTGGGGCGTCCTGGGCACGTTCCTCCATGGGATGTAAAGCTCTGAGGTCATGCTTCCCTGATGGCACTCTGAGGGCAGACTCGGGAGCTTTGGCATCTTGGAAGGAGACTCTAAGCAGCACCAGCAGCCCCTTCTTCCCCAACATGGATGGATCATCAGAAGCTCACAGCACACAATTTGTCAGAGCCAAACAGGACCAGGTCCAAGACTCCAGGCCAGGGCTCTCGGTCACACAGCTAGAGGAGAGCAATTGGCAAGTTCAGTGTAGGCTGCTGGTCAGCTCTCCAATTCTGTGATAAGGCCTTATTCTTGGGCCTGCTGGGGATTCTTGACTCTGAGCTAGGTACCCCAGCATTCCATTGTAATGGGAAAGCTGGGGTTCCCAGCTAATTCTAATGTACCTTAAAACTTAAAGAGTACCCAGATTTTTGTTCTATAAAATTAAAGAATTAAAATTATAGACCACCAGAGGATAAAGTATAGTGGGAGACTTTATTTAAAAAGGAGGAAAGGGAGCCGGGCATGGTGGTGCTTGCCTTTAATCCCAGCACTCGGGAGGCAGAGGTAGGAGGATCACCATGAGTTCAAGGCCAGCCTGAGACTACATAGTGAATTCCAGGTCTGGGTTAGAGTGAGACCCTACCTCGAAAAACCAAAAAAAAAAAAAAAAGGAGGAGGAAAGGGGAGGTTGCAGAGATCTCCAGCCACTAGTGAGGAGAGAGCACGTGGGGGAGGATTTAGCCACATGGCTATGAAGTCTGTGCTGGCCAGCCAAGCAAGGGAAAGAAGAGAAAATATAAGAGGGCTCCCATCATGAGGAAAGGACCCCAAGCCCCCTCACCACAGCTCTGGTGACTGTGGTGAGGGACCATTACCTAGGCCTGGAGAGTCAGATGTCTCTCTCTGGACAGCCATGAGGGCAAAGAGAGGACAATCCTTCCTTTCTCAGGTGACTATATCCCCCTGGGTCAGGTGAGCCAGAGAGACAGCTGGTTGGTCTATCTTTGGCCAATCCGTTTTAGGATTAGGTTTGAGCTCTAGTAAGAGACACCTCCCACTCAAGGGGAGGGGGTCAGGTAAGGCAGGAGATGAGAGGAGCTTCCCTGCAAGTCCAAGTCCAAGTCCAAGGACACTCCTGGTTACCTTTGGGTCCTGTCAACCTAACCTGTCACACCATGAACCCTAGACATGCAGGAAGGAAGACAGTAAGGCCCCTGAGAAGTGCCACCTGTGACTCAGGTCACCCAATAACCTCCACTGGCTGGGCCCTGCTCTCTCGCAGGACACACGAGTGGTGCTTCAGACACCACTGTTGGCCTTGGCTTTTCAGCCTGTTTTCCCAGCCAGAAACCTCTGGAAAGGGGAATCAAACACTCACAAAAAGAAATGGTCTCCATCTTCCCCTACTGCCCTCCCCTTCACAAGGCCTCCTGAGGGACCCAGAGCTCTTCGCAGCCCTGCCAAGCCCAGACCACCGGACCTTGTGAGACCAAAACACTAAGACGAGATCTGTGGGGACCAAGCTGGGCTGTGCAGGGGGAAGGAAAGAACACCTTGTAGCTGATTATCAGTCAACAAGCAAGCATCTGTCACAAACCTGTGTTGGCAGAGCGACAGGTAAGCTTCCCCCCCCCCATCCCTCCATGGTCCAGCTGGGACTCCTGGGACTTTGCTTGACATGACTGCTCCCTCTGGTAGCCCGTTCTTCAAGCACCCACTCCAAGCTTGGGCCCAAAGGTCTCTAAATCGGTAACCCTGAATTGGTGAGATGGTAGGTGGTGACTCACAGGTGAGCTTCCCTGCCTCCTGTTGGCATGACCAGGTTGTTGTTGGCATAGATGCTCACCGAGTCCTGCTGAGCCCAAGCTGCCCACAGTGGGCAGATCATTTCTTTATCATATACAAAGCATTTGCCCTCTCATCCCTGCTTGCAGTCAGTCTACTGTTGCGATCATCTGACTAAACCAAGGCAGAAGCATGTGAACTAATACAGGACAAGTGAGTGAATGCAGTGTGGGTAAACCGGAGGTCACTGCTATCCCACTGGGACAGGATTGGAACCCAAGCAGCTGTGTTCAGAAGCAGCCTGCCGGAAGACAAGGCCTCCTTCCCATGAGGGGTTAAACCCACACGGAGTCACTGAGCCATGAGCACCGAGTCAGCCTGCCACGCTGGCAGGAGCTCTGAGCCTGCCACCCAGGAGGCTGAACACCACTTGGCCAGCTAGAGTGCAGTCTGACCCAGCAGGTGAGGCAGCCATGTGCGAGTGGACTGATGATAGTAGGGAACCTGGCCCAGAACCAATGAGAGGGGCAGTTAGCTCCAAAGCCATCTCCCACTTCAAAGGAAGTCATGTTGGTTCAACAAGACAGCCCAGCCTGAGGCCCAAGTCTGGGGATTCCCACCCAGCCTCGAAGTTAGCTACTACCCATGGGAACATCAGAGAGGAGACGTTTAACTTGTTGGCACCTGTGATGTGTTGAGTGCAGGATCAGCGTTAGGACTTTTCTATGCATTCACTATTTTGTGTGGCAGAATACTAAAGCATGTTTAGAGAGGGAGATGAATGAATCCTAAATAGAGGAGTCAAATTTGAACCCAGGTCAGACCATCTTATGGTCCCCAGAAAAACCCAGAACCAGCAGGGCTACCCAGCTAGGATGGGAATGGCAAGTGGCTCCAAGTGGATTCAGAGGTACCCCAAAACTGGAAGACACAGCCATTCCCAAGGACCACACTCTGTGATCAACATCAGGAATATCTGAAACAATGGCTTCTCTACCTTCATACCTCTACCCCTTCTCCCTTGGCTTCCAGAACGCTACTGCACCCTGCTCTCCTGTACCCAGTCCCAAATGAACACAGAAGCACCACCCCATCACCTGGGAACAGGAGAGGACACAAGTGGGGGCTGGATGAGATGCTGGAAAGAATTCTCATGGCTGTAAGTTGCAGCAAGCCAAAGGAGGCTAAGGAGTACTGGGCTAAAGGTCAGGAGCCAGCCGAGTGACCTTGCTACGAGCTGTGTCACTTGTCAGCCCTTTGGGCACCAGTGTCCTGCAGTGTCATAGACCCATGGTCTTCAGAAAGTAATGGTCACCTGCAGACTGTGATCACCACCAGCACCAGCACCAGGGACAGTAAGGAACAGAAGCCTCCATGTTTAAAGAGCCAATAACCAGGCCTCCAAGAGGAGTCCTGAGTGGTCAAATCAGTGGTCTTCAAGGCACTCTGCCAGTAAATGCAAATACAGGGGCTGCTTTGGAACCAGGAGATACATCTGACAAATGTACTAGAGCTGAAGCATGGAGTCTGGGGGCTTCACCTCCTCTCTATCCACTCCCTCTGAAGTGTGGAGTCTGGGGGCTTCACCTCCTCTATCACTCCCTCTGTAGCGTGGAGTCTGGGGGCTTCACCTCCTCTTTCTCCCCTGCAGTACTATATGTTTCAGAAGACAAAGTCACAAAGACCATGAGCCACTTTCAGCCTAGATCCCCAATCCTTGTTCACAGCAAATATCTAGGCCGGAGCAGGCAGGTGGGGGAGACAGGGCCCAGCTGTGAATAGCACTGAGGTTAGGGGTCACGTGTGAGAGGTAGTGTCACTCAGCTTAGTGAGATCACCAAAACCATTATTCGGACCTCCAGATGAGGAACCTGAAGCAAGACTCTAGCATGTTCTCTTCCCATTACTTTCTAAGAATGTTTACCTCCTGTAAGGAGCCATGTGCCCCACCCCTCTGCACCCCTCCCACCTGTCCCCAAGGTGGCCAACTGGTGGATGGATGCAGGATGAACAGACTCAGAAGCTGACCTGGGCTGGAACTTAATCAAAGCAGAGTGAAAGGGAGCAAATCTCAGGACTCCGGAGCTCAGGAAGGGAAGACACGCTTTACGCAGGGGCTGGGCGCTCAATTGCAGCCTCACTGTTGACTCCATTTTCAGAGCCTTACTCTTCCATCTATAAAATGGGAGTGGAGTCAAAACCCTCCTGGTGGGAGAGAAGGATGAAGCATGGTCTAGCTCCAGTCCCACAGTGAAAATCACCATGGGGATGGCTCGGAGCAGCGACCTTCCTGAAGAAGCAGCAGAGAGAGGCATGGCTCGCCTGTCCCCACCACCACCAAAATCCCCGCAGGACAGTTCACACAGCCCCACAGTTCCACCTGGTCCATCCATGTTCATTGCAGAGTCCAAAGAAGCAAGGCCAGCCAGACAAAACACCACCCATGGAGCATCAGAGCATTTACATGGGTCTTTGAGGAAGCATCTTTACAATGTGGGTGACTTGGGGAGCTGTGCACCAGTTTAAGCTTATTAGAAATAGTGTGGTCTTGGTGCCAGAGCTACGGAAAGCAAAGGGTGGAGGGGAACGGATGGATAGGGCTGGGGATATGGCTCAGCAGTTAAAGGCACTTGCTTACAAAGCTAGATAGCCTGGGTTTGATTCCCAAGTACCCACATAAAGCCACATAAAGTGGTGCATTGTAGAGTTTATTTGCAGCAACAAGAGGCCCTGGCATGCTCAGAGTCTCTCTCTCTCTCTCTCTCTCTCTCTCTCTCTCTCTCTCTCTCTCACACACACACACACACACACACACACACACACACACACACAAATAACTATAAGAAAAGGATGGGCAGATACTGACGGAGGGACCATCAGACCTCAAGTGCCAGTGACCAGGATACTATCAGTGACATCACACTGCACTTCCTGTGGGGATGGGACTACCATGAGAATAATCAATCACATGACTCAGGAAAAGTCTTGTCCCAATAAGGCAAACAAAGGAAGAAATGAACAAGGAGACCATTTATTCACTAGATCTTCTGTTCCCAAAGCAGATCGCCTCTCTCACACCATACTGTTGATCAGTTAGTTGGTCATCTTCCACAGTAACAGCAATGCCAACAATAGGAACTTGAGCACTTACTATATGCTAGGTTCTGTGTGACGTATTCTATGTTTATCTCATTGACAGTGGGGTATTGCTAGCTCCATTTCACAGATCAGGAAACCAAGGCACCAGAGGATGAATGACTAAGGTCACACCATTGATCAGTAAACAGAATTTGAAATTAGGCACAACCACCCAGCAGTGATTACGATTAGCAGGGGGAGGGGTGCATGCCTTTAATCCCATCACTCTGGAGGCAGAGATAGGAGGATCTCAATGAGTTCGAGACCACCCTGAGACTACATAGTAAATTCCAGGTCAGTCTGGGCTAGAAAAACAAAAACAAAAAAAGGAACTGACCCTGAGTTGAATCTCAGAGAGGGACAGTGACTCAGTCAAGGCCATACAGTTTTGGTAGCCCATCAAGTCCCCTAACTCCGGCTTCTCTGTCCTTTCCTGTTGCCTCTCTGCGTACACAAACATACCCGTGATGGGTAAAACTGTGCTGATTTCCATGCTGTCTGGTTCACTCGTGAACCCACAATCTTGGGTGCAGACAAGAAGCTAACAGCCTGGCTTTGCCAGCTACGGACCTGGGCTCACTCACGTCTTACTTTGCCTCTCTCTGTAAATGCATTTGGTGATCTGCCCCCACTCTCAGATGGAGCTCTGACGCAGGTCCAAGGTGCCAGCCCGGGTGGCAGGAGGAGCCCAAGCTGGCACAGTTGCCCAATGGCATCAGGTTGCAGAAATGCTGATCAACTGGCATCATCTGCTCTCTGTGTTCCAAGCCCCCTCCCTCTGCAGGTCCCAACTGAACAAGAACAAATGTTCCTGATTTCCCTTCTCAATGTCTATGAAATGGCCCTGAAGAGTGACCCTCTGGAAAATATGTGATACAGCCAGGCTCTGGCTCTGCCCAGGGGAGAATAGGGGCTAGACAGGTACCCAGAGAAAGGCATGAATGTGTGAACCTAGAGGCTATGGTACTCTTTTCTTAACCTTTTTGCCAGCAAACTACTGGGCAATGTGTTCACATAAGTCAAAGGGACCTGGTTTGAATCCCCTGGGACTTTGCTGAGCTAGGACAGACAGCCAGGACCACCATCTCTGCTGAACCAGAGGCAGGACCCAGAAGGGCTGCCCATGCACACCCTGAAAAGGTTAGACTCTCCTGGCTTTAAATCTCAAGGCCTCATTTCCAGGGCCAGCAGTATCATTTGCAGATTGAACAGCAGGGTTTCGGGGAGGGGACTCACCCCACCCAAAGCCACGCTTATGATCTGAAGGGTTGGAGTTCAATCTGCTCTTTTCCCTCAATCTGCACTTCTACAAGTCCCCATAATCCCTTACCCCACACACACCTCCAAACCTGTCTCACCCAACATGGCCCTCCCCTCTCTCCCTTGCAGCCCCCCTGGAAGCCCAGTGAAAGTACATTCAGTAACTCAGGAGCTCTTTCCAGTCTGTGCTAATGGTTGCTAGAAGCTGGGGGCTACTTCCTGGAATCAGCCTACCTAGGATATCTTACACCTAAGTTCAGATGAACATCATCTAAGTATAGCGAGTGCCCTGGAGCTCAACCACTGACTGCCATTGGGAATTGGGTGCAGAGGACACTAGGAAATGAGGCCAGGGCAAGGGTGATTGCCTGGAGTCATCCAGGAGTTTAGGACATAAGCACTAGCTCTGCTCAGTGAAGGGCAGGTGGGTGTGGGTGGGGAACTGAGAGTACCCAGAAGCTAAAGGCCTTCTGGGAGTGGGAGGAGGCTCACACCCAGGTTCTAAGGGCAGGGCTGTCTCAACAGACACAAAATACAAGTCACTAAAACCAAAACACTCCTTTTGTTTTCTGGCCCCCAGGAATGTCTTAAAGAAAAACCCTGAGACAAGGGCATCCCCGCCCTTTACTCTGTCTGGTAGTTCTGACCCTTCTATTCAAACTTGAAGCCCTGCAGATATTTTTGATGGGAACTTTGTTCTGGACCAGGCTGTCATGTCCAACAAACACCTTTGGCTTCTATGCTGACCGCAAGACCTATATGCCACCCTTATATCACCTTTGCGGAGGACCCAGGGACAGGGCCAATCTAAGGATGTGCTCACACTCCTAGCTGAGTCGGGAGGTAATGAGGACATTGCAAGCTCTTTGATCTGCTCATTTGTACTTTCTTGGGGCACAGAGAAGAGAGAAGGAATTAGAGAGAAAGATGAGTGTCCCTTCCATATGAACAGCCCCCTCCCCAACAAAGATGGCACTTTTCACAGAAGCCAGCAGTGTTCCTTCCTATAGAACCAACACACAGGGGCCCCAGGGGGACAACAGGGACACTTAGCAAGTTTCCACCAATACTTCAGAGCCATCAGATCAATGTGTCTGGGACCCCATGGAGTGGTGTGGTATGTTTCATTGATGGATTCCTAACTTAACCCTTCTTCCTGAATTGTCTCTAAGGAACATCAGTGCCCCATCGTGCCTGTGCCCAGAGGGAGGATGGCCCCAGTGGGTGCACTCCAAGACCCATTAGATCTGGCCAGAACCTGAACAAAGATGTCACTTTTACAAAAAGGATGCACTCCATCTCCGCAGCTTGGGTTTCAGCTACTTCAACCCTCTCTCCAGCCAGGCCAATCTCCAGCGCATCGACTCCACGCCAACTGGCTATTCATGTAATTTTTTATTTTGTTTTAATTTTTCTGTGGGTGAATTTTTTACTCACCCTGACAGCCCCCCACCCCACCCCAAGGAAGATCACCTCATGATGGCTGATACACCCAGTAGTGACTGAAGAACCCCAGCTTCACACTAGGCCCTCTGCCGGTCCTCGGGTGGGGTGGTTCTCTGGACGAACCCCACGCGTGTAGGGATGGGGGGGGCTGAGGCTCGTGGCTCCGGACTTAACGGAGGTGGGCGGGTGAACGGGCCGGGACAGGACGCCCTCTGGCGGGGCCACTGGCCCAGCGCAACCAGGACCCAGGGCCGGCTCGCGCCCACCCAGCCCAGCCACGCTGGGAACCCGCTCCACCACACCCCATATCCGGCCCTGCCCCGCTCCACACCGCCCAGCACCCCGCCGAACCTCCGCTCCCCCAAGCTGCACATCTTCCCTCGCCGGGAATAACCGGGGCGCCCGAGCTGGCCCAGCCCCGCCATCAGGGACCTCGAAGGCAGCGCGCGCTCAGTGCCCCAGCCCGGTCCCGGCTCCGAGTCCCCAGTCGCTACCTGTCCCCGCACACGGTGCAGTGGACGCACCTCTTCCCTCCCGGCACAACCCTAACTGAAACCCCGGCCCACAGAGCCCCACCTGCCGCCCCGCCATCGCCGGAGCCCCCGGGGATCGCTCGGCGCCCGGTGGCTGCACCTGACCCGGGCGAAGCCCGCGCGCGGCCCAGGGCGCACTCGGGGGCGCACGGGGCAGCGCTCCCCGCGTCCCTCCGGTTAGTGAGGCGCAGAACTTGGTGGCCGCTTCCCCGAGCGTCCTGGGACTCTACTCCTCCCCACTGTCCGGTGTCCCGGCGGCGGGGCTCACGGAGCGCTCGGGGGACAGCAGCCGAGCCTTACCTTGCAGCGGCGGCCGCGGGGGAAACTTTCCCCGGGCGGAGAGCGCTCGCAACTTGCCGGGCGCGGGCTGCGCTCCCGACGGGAACCCGCGGCCGGCGCCAGGCGAAGAGGCGGCGGCGGCCGCCGCGGCGCTCGATCGGGGGCCGGGGCTCGGGCGGCCTCGCGCGGCTCGGCTGTGGATCGCTCGGCGCTGCGTCCGACCGCAGCCTGCTGCCCCCGAGACGCCAGCGGCAGCTGCAGCCGCCGGTCCGCCGCCACCGCCGCCGGCCCCACCTCCCGCCACCCTCCGGCCCGCCCCCTGCTCCCTCCGCCCCAGCCTCCGCCCCTCGGGCCGGCGGCTCCGGTCGCCGCGGCGCTGCTGCCCCGGCGGCCACCGGGCAGGCGCATCTCCAGGTGAAGCTGCCCTCTCCTCCTCCGGGGCTCCGGACTGGACCCAGGCTTGTCGCGAGGACCCTAGGGACGCGCTCTGATCGTGTCCCTGGTGTCCCTAGCCCCCTCTCCTTGCGATTCCGGAGCCCTCCGGGGCATCTGATTTGGGGAGGTTTTCTTGGGGAGTGTGAGGGTGGCCCGCTTGAGCCGGAGCGTTTATTCTGGGGGGACTTTCTCTCTAGCCTCTTTTCCTGCGCCCAAGAGTGTTGGGGTCTTCCGTGGTGATCTCCCGGCTTGGCTTCCCGCTTGCAGCCTGAGGACACCTGTTGAGAGCCCCAGGAAGGAACCCTCCTTAGGTTTATTATGGGTGACCTGGGGGACGACTCTGGCCCTGAGGATCCTCCCCTCTTGCCCCGTTAAATGCAAGCAATGACCTGGGTCTATCTACCTCCTCCACAGGGTGCAGAACTTTGCTTCGCACTACTGACACAGTCACACACATACAACCCCCCTCCAGGCCCTGGCACAGGCCTTTACTGAGACAGCTAACTTCCCAACCCTCAGACAAAACCCGCGAGTAAGACCCTCAGAGCCACAGCCCAAGGGAGAGCAGTAGGTCATTGCCTTCATGGGAGGGCTCAGGTTGCCACTATTGTCCTCTTGGGGCAATTCTATTCTGTCCCAGCTCTATAGCTTCCATTCTGAAGGGTGACCCTGGACATGCTCACCCATGATCACTCTGGCTCCTCTCTGCAAGAGACACTTTGGGCCTACTGATTTGAAGTGAGCAACAGGACTGCTATGAGCCTAAGATCCTCCTGCCTCAGATGTGAACGCTGTGGAATCAATCCACAGGATAGAGTTTTGAGGGGCACGAAGTCGTGGCCTTTCTGGGCCCACATTCTAGGAAATAGATGCTTCCACCTAAGGCCTTGGAGCATGACTGGTCCTTTGAACCACTTCTCAGAGTTACAGGGAGGAGGGGCAGAAAGGACTGCCAGGGGACCAGTCTCTAGGTGAACAAGGTCTTGACTTTGACTTTGGATGAGCCAATTTAAGTGCCCTTCCCTAGAAGAAGAGGAACCTCCAATGACAGGATTCTGTAAATGTGTGGACAAGAGTCCACAGACACCCCTTCAGATGCTGGAGCAAGGTCAAAGGGAAGTCTGGAGCTAAGAACCCCTATAGGCTTCCTTAGCCAAGAGATGCTGCAGCAACTCAAGAATAAGCCAGCTGGGGTTTGGAAGGGAGGGAGGTAGGGAGCTTTCTAGGGTCTGGGTTGGAAGAAGCCACAAGGAGTGTGGGGAACAGAGCATGGGTGATTCCAGCAGCAGGCCTTAGCCCCTCCTGCTGCCCTCAGAACCTGTCCCTTCCTGGGCCCCAGTGTGGGTTGTCTGCTTAGTGGCTTCCTTTAAATCTGAGCTTTTGTTGTTGTTTTGTTTTGTTTTGCTTAAATGAGCTTTTTTTCCTAAAAGATAGACAATTGTCATAAATAGAAAAGCAATGTCACATTACTATAAATAGGTTACCATAAAATAAATACAATAAAATAAAATGGTGTTATTAAATTCTAACAATGTGTCTTTAGTCACACTAGTTTTTTTAAGTGTAACAAGAGATTGTTGGCTGAAGCAAGCCTCAGGCCCCACTTCCTCAGGAAAAGGAAGATCAGCGATCAAGGAGGGCCAGAAAGGAGTTAAAGACAGAATCAACCAGCTTCTGATACCTTACAACCAAGAAACAATCTATGTAGACCCGTTTCAGGGAGGAAGGGGCTTTATTTCGGCACAGTTCCAGGTTACAGTCCACCGTGGTGGTGAAGGACAGTGACAGGAGCTTGAGACAGCTTGGTTCCAGTCAGACAAGCACAGAGGCTAATTATTCTACATAATCTCTCACAGGTGATTCTAGACCCTGTCAAGTCAACAGTCAATAGAAGCCATCACAATTAGACAATAAAGTTTCTTTCCCCCCCAAAAAAAAAGTAAGGAATCCAGAGAGTTCAGTCACATGTCACAGAAGACTTGACCCTGTTGCAGAGAGAGCACTCTGCTTCTTGGAAAGGCCCCGACTTTTCTGGCTTCAGGTGTTTCAACCTGAAAACTGGGCCTGTAGAACTTTTGAACTATTGTATCTTAAGTTGAAGACAAGCCTCAAAGTTGGGACTTGTCAGCAAACTGAGAAGAGGGAGGCTTCTCCAAGAACATGAGGGGAGAGGAGAATGAGACAGAGAGAGTCCAGGTTGGATAGACCCAGGATGTTCTAGACTCCACTTTTCCCATTCCAAAGAAACCTTTTGAGGAATTCTGTATAATCTAATCACTTCATTGTACAGAAAGTGATGTTCCTTTCACATCAGAGACTGACATGTCACAAGGTGGGAGCTAGGTGTTGCGCACAGGCCTCCTAACTCCCAGGCCAGGGGACTCGCAACTCTCTTTGGTGAGGACATAGGAGAGTTGCTCTTGCTAAAGTGCTCACTCACCTCTTCTCCAAGACACTCAGAGGTCCTTTTCTGTTAGCATTCAGAAAAAGAAAAAGCCCATCTATTCCATGATTCTGAAAGCTCCAGGTGGTGGCCTAGACTTGGGCAGTGCAGGTTCCGTGACCCAGTCCCCGGGCACAGAACACCTGGGGTGAGCATTGGCACACTACATCTTGGAAGTAACAATGCCAGTGCCAAGAGCCCCAGGCCAGATGCAGGGAGCTTACAGGCTGGAGCTCAGCCCTGCCTCTGGGTGGTTCTTTCCTTTGCTGGGCCTTGGTGTTCCTATCTGTACTATGAGGCATCAAGCAATTCTTGGCTGGGTTCTGACTGGGAAGTCAGGTCTAGCTCCTGTACCCCGAGAACCATGGAAGATGGTGGAACACTTTCTCTCAGCTCCAGCAGAAGCAAACCTCCTTCTTAAGGACTTTGTGCCATGGTGTTCTGCTTGACATTTCATGGAGGAAGTGTCTTCACATAGAAAGGGTTTGAACTCATGAGAATGGGTGGCTTTATGACTGATTAGACTGTGTGTTTTTCCAGGGCTGGGCATTGCCCCAGCTCTGGGTCTGCACCCCCTGTGATATAGGCAGCCCTTAGGGGGTTTGTATACCATGTCCCAGATGTGCAACCTGGAGCTAGCCACCTCTGAGTTTTCCAAACTGGCCATTGGACAGTGGAGAGGTTCTCATGGAAACTTCTGGCACCCGATGCACACTTGGTAGGGCTAAGCCTAAAGGAAGCCCACCAGGACAGTCACTCCTTCCTACCCAAGGGTCCCTAGTTAACCTTACAACCAAGCTTTCCAAGGCAGTCTGCATCTTAAACGTTTAATCATTGCCTCCTTGATTTGTTTTTCTGAATTGTACCTTTTATGTGTAATTTGCAATCATTGCCAAAAGTTGACAGTTCATTAAATGTGCAATGAATTGTGATGAAATTTGTTTATCTTTGCAATGACTTTCACAGAAATAAATTTGCAAGTCCTGAGAATGTCCTTTGAGGGTTGGAAGGAAGTGCGCCTGAGTCTTCAGGGCCTGAAACAGTTGTGGGGGGTCTCTGATTTCTCCTCTTCTTCCAACACATTGCCCAAGGCAGTCAGAGGCCAACTGAGTGTTTTCACCACACAGCACTAGGACCTGCCTCTCCTCCACTCCCAAGAATCTCTCTCTCTCTTTCTCTCTCTCTCTCTCTCTCTTTCTCTCTCTCTCTCTCTCCCTATAGGGAAGAGGTAGGGTCTGAACACTGCTGGGAAGGGTTCAATGTCCCACTAGCTTCCTTCTGAGGTTTGCAGCTGGGCTTTCCAGAAAGCAAATCTCTGGGAATAGCGTGGAGACCCCTGCCTCTGAAGTACCTGCTATACCTTCATTCTCTCCCTTTATTTTCTTTCTTCACTTCAAGCAAATAAGCCGCTCCTGGAGAACTTTCTTGGGTTGGTGTCCAGGTTGTGAAGTTGGACAGACCCAGGCCAAAGTCAGGTTCCTTCATTCTTCAGCGATGTGTCTTCAGATAAGTTACTTTGCCACTCTGTTCCTTAGATTCACAGGCTTTAAGATGAAGGTGAAATTCTATAGGGTATTGACAGTCTCCTTGGCTAGGCAGACAGATAGGGGGAAAGGCCCTTGGTAGGTGGCTGTATTCTAACCCAAGATGGTGAAGAGGGTGACCTCACTTCCCCCTCTGTGATCTAAGTAAATTTTCCTGCCAGTAGGCTGGCTTGGCCGGCTTTCTGGGACCTGCACATCATTGGATGCATTATGAACCAACCAGCGCCTTTATCTTTGTTGAAGCTGACCAATTGTGGACTCTGGACAGGCTGGCTCCCCTTAGTCAATAAAAGTCCATCTCCCACTGGGGTGGCTAATTTCTCAACACTGGAGTCCCCCTCCTCCCTAAGGAGTCCATTCTCACTGCTTTCTTTACCTCTTACTTTGAAATAAGCTTTATTCTTTTAACCCCTTTCCTGCCTTTTAAGTCTTTAACTGGCAGAGAAAACAAACCCAACACCCCTAGGTGGTATCAAAGGGCACCTGGTAAGTTATTTAGTGTCTTCCCAGCTCACTTAAACCCTCAAACAATGCACAAGGTAGTGACAGTCAGGAAGCCTGTTCCTTAGAGGGGAATGCAGGGAGATCTGGAATCCCCCAGCCAGTTGAACATGGGGATTCCATTGCTGGTGAGACCTGGAGGGGTAGGCAGTAGAGGGGAGTGTCAGACAGGACCTGATACTGTGACTTGCAACTGTCCTGTAAATAACTCTACACCACTGAGAGCTACCTGATCAGAAGCTAAGTGACCCCACAGGAATGGCATGTGGGGCTCAGGGCTGGTGTGGTGACAAGCATGCCAGTTACCCCTGGTGACACTGCCAAAGCCTGCACCTGAACTGGGTGTCATTCAGCTTCAGTAACAGAGCAAGAGACCTGGATTCTGGTGGGATGCATAGCACCCCTCTGCCATCACAGACAGGGACTGCCTTTGTCACCCTGGCAGCTCAGGCTGGCGCCTCTGCTCACTAGATCCAGATGCTCTCAACCCTAAAACGATGTCCAAATCCTCAGCCCTGACACCTTTGACTAGAACATTATTTGGAAATGGTGTCTCTGCAGATGGTCAACTTCAGTTGAGGCCCCAACCCAATGTCTGTGTATTTCTGTCAAAGGGGGAATGGTAGACACAGAGTGTCTTTACATGGGGACACGTACATACATGCATTATCATACATATATATATATATATACACACACACAAACAGACCGATGCCAGTACAAAGGACACATGAGTGCCCAGGCATGTACATACACACCAACGTGTACCATCACACAGAGACACACATGCCTGGATCTGCACATACATGTGCACACATGGCTGGCCAATCAATTCCTCCCATCCAGGATTAGAATCCTGGTGCAGATGAGTTGGAACTTCTTCTTGTAGGTGTGAGTCCAATCCATTATAGACAGGAAGCTGAGTGACAGGACAGTTATGAAAAGCATCCAGACAGGTACTCTAGGGTTCAGGGTGAACCCCAGCTCTGCCACTTGGCTAGGTGGCATAGGTCTATTCGTGTGTGTATAGATGTCTGGGCACTTGTGTCCCTGTATGGTGATACGTGTCTGTGTGTGAACATCAATTTAGTTTAATAGCATATTTGGGTTTTGGAGCAGGGTTGATTCACTTAGGAAATTAATGTCCACATCTTGTCTGACTCATTTAATAGGAACAGCGGGTTCACTGCCAATCTGTGGACT
>PVHP010012885.1:0-18901 GCA_004024765.1 Zapus hudsonius
TGGTCTGCCGAAGCAGAAGAAAGATCCTGCAGAGGCAGATGGTCTTTCTCTTTAGAGTTTGTCTGAAATTCGGTGGAAGCCTTCACAGCTGTAGGTTCCATGCTGTCTAGGTCACTGGGCTTGATGGGGCACACTGAAGCAGAGACAGAGTGAGCAAGACTCATAGGACTACCAATCTCAGGACTCTGTCCCAAAGAATGGGCTGGATGGTTAAAGCCATCTGAAGTAGGCAATGACATTCCCAGTGAGGTAGATTCTTTACCGCTTTTCTCTGAAACAAAAGGGGAAGGAAAAAGTCATTTAGCAGACAACTAGATTATCAGTGGACATGAACCTAAACAGGATAGAAGAAAAAAAGATCCTTAAACCTTAAACTCAGTTTTCTCTTAAAACACAAGGGAAAATTTTTATCTTTTGTATCATCTTGTGGTAGGCAGTTTAACATCACATAACCTGATGTGGGCATGTTTTCTATAAGATTATTATTTAGGTTCTCTTATATGCACTTACACAATGGCTGGGTCAGTGCTCAGGAATTGAAAGGCACTTTTTTTCCTCCCAGACAGGGCTTCACTGTGCAGCCTAGGCTGGCCTTAAACTTGAGATATTCCTGCCTCAGCCACCAGAATGCTGGGATTAAAGGAGTGTAACACCATGCTCAACATGTATGCTTCTTTATTCCAATGCGTCTAGAATTCTAGAGAAGTTTCTTCAATTGTCTTAAAGTCATCTGAGACACTGGAGTTAGGCACGTAGACTCTGACACACCATTCTTGGAGCAAACTCAGGAGGTCTGCACTTTTGGTAAGCTCCTCGAGCGATCCTGAAGCACACTGCAAATCTTGAGGATTCTTAGTGCCAATGCTCTTTCTTTCTGTTTTCTTTCCTTCTTTGGTTCTTTGACACAGGGTTTCATCCTGCAACTCAGGCTGCCTGGAACTCACTATGAACTTGCAGGGATCCTCCTGCCTTGGCCTCCCAAATGCTGGGATCACCACTCCTGGCCAGCTCCAATATACTTTTCATGTTTCAAATGTGAGCACAAGTTATGAAATTTACATAATATTTGCAGACCTCCATAAGACAGAGATGAGCATTATATTTTATTTTTAGCCAAGCTTCTTCCAAGTCATGGTAAAACTGTAAATATGTGACTCAGTGAACAAAAATAAAGCTAAGGAACAAATAGATTAAATCTCAATTATCTGAGCAAACACTGTACTTCTCCGGAGCCCCCTGACTACTGGGATTACCGGCATGTGCCTCCTCATCCAGGTTCTAAACATTCAATTTTACTAGAGAGCAACGACTGCTTAGATTCTCTGTAATTGAATGACTATTCAAAAAAGATTGCAGGCGTAAACACTAGCTCAGTGCAGATACCACAAGGAGACCACTAAATAATTCCAATTGTCTTTTTGGCATGAATAAAGTTCAAAATTAGCCTCTGGGCACTTCTAATATCTTTATTAAAAGGCAAGAGGCTGCTCTCAAATTACTACACTGCACTACAGGTTAAATGCTTTGTGCTGATATTAATATCTGATATGAGCGCCCAATTGTTGCATAAGAAGCCACCAAGCGATATAGTTGTAACTCAAGCAGTTCTATCATCCTCACCAAGCACTGCTGGTAGCCCAGCAGACAAAGCAATGTCAGGAAACTAGTAGTTTCATTTTTGGTTTTTAGAGACAGGGTCTCTTGTAGCCCAGGTTGCCTTTGAGCTCACTGTGTAGCCAAAGTTGCCTTGAACTCCTGATCCACCAGCTTCTACCTGCCAAGTGCTGGCATCATAGATATGTGCCACACACTCAGCTCCATTACAGATTCAATTATCGTACCTTATAGTTCAGTGGCAATAGGAAAATAGCTTTGCCTCAGTTTAAACATCCCCATCAGAATCTAGTTATCAACTTTACCAATCAAATCAACAAAGCTGGCTCTAAAAGAGTTTCAATTTTGGGTAATTGCTAATAGAAAAACACAGTGCAATAAAACATCTGTGTTAGCACCACAGGGAGGTATAAAAAGGCCACTGGTTGTGGTACGTGAGCTATGAACAAGCAGGCAAGCTGGAGCTCAGCAGAATGCCAAGCACTCCCTCTCTCTACAACAAGCAATGAGGTGCAGGTGACCACAACCTCAGTGGGGTTTGTACTCACCATGGGAGTGGCACACAGCCTGCCTGAAGCTCAACAGTCAGCACTACAGGGAGATGAGAAGATGAGGCTAACCAGACATCAACAGTAACTAAACTACACCTACCATAAAGTAGAGGTGGAGGAGAGGAAGGGAAAAAAAGGAGGGTGAAGGGAAAGAGAGGAGAATGAAATGCTATGAATCTAATTACAACCAGCCTCTAAACGCAAAGATCTTTTTTTTTGTCCTTTTTTATTTGTTTATTTTGTTCTGAGGCAGACTCTCAACTCTAGCTCAGACTGACCTAGAACTCAACTCTATAGCCCCAGGTTGGCCTTGAACTCTTGGTAATGGTCCGGCCACAACTTTTTTTGTTTGTTTTGTTTTCGAGGTAGGGTCTCGCTCTAGTCCAGGCCGACCTGGAATTCACTATGTAGTCTCAGGGTGGCCTTGAACTCACGGCAATCCTCCTACTTCTGCCTCCCAAGTGATGGGATTAAAGGCGTGCGCCACCATGCCCGGCTTGCCTCAACCTTTTGAGTGCAGGGACTAAAGGCATGTGCTGCCATCTTTGGCAAGGGGGGAGTTGCTTGTTTTGAAGCAGGGTCTCACTCTAGTCTAGGCTGAACTGAACTCACACTGCTCCTACCTTAGCTGGGATAAAAGGCATATGCCAAAATACCAGGTCCTTTCTTCCTCTTGATATTATCAGCCAATATACTCAGGCTGACATGAGTGTAGTGACATCATAGGGAAGGGGAAACAGAGTGTCTCCACAGACATTCAGTCAAGCCAGGACAGAGGGAGAGCAGGTTTCAGCTCTTCCCCCTGGGAAAATACAAGTGCCATCTACATAGCCCCCTACCCTTTTTTGAGACAGGGGTCTATTTCTGATCTTTGGATCCTCTTGCCTCAGTCTCCCAATTGGGGAGAGTACAGGCATGTACCACCATGCCTAGCCTGCCTGTTATTGACCATGACCTGGACAGTTGTGGTTTTTTTTGTTTGTTTTTACTTTGGTTTTTCGAGGTAGGGTCTCACCTAGCCCAGGCTGACCTGGAATTCACTGTGTAGTCTCAGGGTGGCCTTGAACTCCTAGTGATCCTCCTACCTCTGCCTCCCTAGTGCTGGGATTAAAGGCATGCGCCACCACGCCGGCTTCATTTGGCTTTTTATTTTTTTCCTAAGCAGGATAAAAACTTCTACCTTCTATAAACTCCAGGTAGTTATGTACAATTTTGGCTTTAAAAAAAAAAAAAGTGTTCATCTTTTCAAGAAAAGGACTTAACAGAGCAAAAAACACAGCTATCGCCAACAACAAAGTGCTGTGATGATAATGCTCTGATTTGGTGTTCTCAAATGTCAGAGGTGGGGGTATAATGAGCACTGCTTTGAGACACCCCTCTCCAACTTGGACTAATCAAATAACTGATAAAATGTTATTTATTTTAATTTTTTTGAGATAGGGTCTCACGCTAGCCCAGGCTGACCTGAAATTCACTTATATAGTCTCAGGCTGGCCTCAAATTTATAGCAATCCTCCTACCTCTGCCTCTCAAGTGCTGGGATGCTGGATGCTCCTATTTTAAAAAGAGTTTATACTTGTATATGTATGCATGCCAACATACATACAAGTGTATATAAAAGGCTAGTTGTAACCAGTCAAACAGAGAAATATAGGATGAAAAATCTTAATTTTCAAAATGGCTCCAGATACAGAGACTGGATGGAAGGCATCATGTGGTGTCTATAAATACCTGGTCTGGGCCCATTCCAGCTGCAGCACACACACACTACATGCATCATGGCTTCTGACGCTCTGTTTGGGTTAGGAAACAGACAAGCAAACTTGAGTTAACAACGCAAACCACACGACATGCAAGGCTAGTCTTCTCGCAAGAGCAAGTAGTCACAGCTGGGGATGCTGCTATAATTCGGGCATCCAAAGATGTGCCGGTTGCGCCAATCCTCTCGAAACACGTGAAACAAGGAATCAGCTTCAACAGAATTTTAACTGTACTTGGAAAAAAAAAATTCACAATTCTGCACAGAACTACGGGCAAATGGGAGGCAGGGGAAAGTCAATCCATCAAGCAGTCTTTGTGGCAAGATCTTCTCATAAAGGTCAGAAAACATGAGCAGCAACACCCACACCTTTCAAGGAGATCATTTTTTTTTTTTTGGAGGGGGGGAAACAGTGTCTTGTTATAGCCCAGGCTACCCTAGAACTAGCAGTCCTCCTAAATGCTGGGATTATATGCCACAAGGCCTGGCTCAAGATCCATTTTTAGAAGAAAACAAACCAAAATTGATTAGGTTCCATCCTGACTTGTTTTAGTAACTTTTTTATTGAAAACTTCCATAAATATAAACAATGTACCATAATCCACTCCCTTTCTGACTTTTCTTTATAGTCAGCTTCTTTACTAAGTCAGTTTTTAGAAAATATATTTGATATAGCAGCTTCAATTTTTCCATGAATATGTAAATATACTTGGAAAATTGCACCAAAGAATGAACTTTAGCTTTCCAATCAAGACCTTGAGGGCTGGAGAGATGGCTCAGTGGTTAAGGCACTTGCTTCCAGTGCCTAAGGACCTCGGTTCAATTCCCCAGGACCCACATATGCCAGACCCACAAGGCGGTGGCCCTGGTGCTCTCTCAATCTCTCTCTCTCTCTCTCTCTCTCTCTCTCTCTCTCTCTCTCTCTGCTTGAAAATGAATAAATATTTTTAAAAAAGATCTTGATACTGTAGAATTGCAGCTCTGTATAAACAATAAGGAATCAGAACAAGGGCTGGCCTAGCAGGTGCCAGCTGGCGAAGCCTGTCAGCCTGGGTTCAATTCCCTAGTACCAATGTAAAGCCAGATGCACAATGTAGAACACGCATCTGGAGATTAAGTTGAAGTTATAGATAGGAGTCCCTGGCACGCCCATATGCTCTCTCTCTGCTCATAAATTATAGTAAAATAAATATTTAAAAAGAAAGAAATCAGAACAAGCCATACATATACAAATAACAAAAGGCTGTTTTTGAGATAGAGTGAGCCCCTGGCTCAAAAAACAAATTAACAATAACAATAACAACAACAAAAGAGCTGTTTCCTTTTGACCCTGTGCTGGAAGGGTCTGTGTGGCAGACTTTATCCCAGTGAGGTGTATTCAGAGAGGGTAACTTTAGGAGGTGAAAACACTGCTACCATCAGTAGTGTTTCTCCACTATTGTGGAGGGTAACAAATCTGAAAAACATTATTATCTCTTCATACTAACATAGCTGACAAATTCCTGCCAAAGCCAAGGAGCCAAACGCATTCGAGCTTGCCTTGCTGGGGAGATTACAATGACTGCTGGGAGGTCAAAACTCTGCCCTTGCTCCAAGTACTGACATTGCAACACAAACCCCATTTTACATAGAGCAAAACTGGCCTACCAAGGAGCCAGAGTAGAATCTGAACAAGTCCCACCAAGATACATTGCTAGGTAGACCATGCCCATTCCAGAAGCCCAAAGCTACACATAGTAGCTTTTCTGAAGAGCCTTTTGACTCATTTTAAAGTTCATTATCTCTTTTCTTTCTCTCTCTCTCTTCCGGTGGGTACTTTATTTTATTTTAGAGGTAGGGTCTCACTCTAGCCCAGGCTGACCTGAAATTCATTATGTAGTCTCAGGGTGGTGGCCTCCAACTCATGATGATCCTCCTGTCTCAAGAGTGCTGGGATTAAAGGCGTGCTTCGTCTGGCTCTTTTCTCTTTTAAAAGAAAACTAATTCCTGAAATTGTAACTCTAATACATTTTACTGAAGATCAGTGATACTGATAAACAATCCTTACCCGCAAACTTTAGGATAACTCAAACTTCATTTTTAACAAAAAAGCTCATTCTTTTCATCCTCTAGAAAACACATCCTGGAATTACTGCTTGTATCAGATGGGATTTCACTCAGAAATAGTTCCTGTCTTTAGATTTAGTACAAAGAGTCAGAGCTTGAACTCAGAGCCCTCTTCAGTGTTCTGATGACACTGGTTCTTTTTAAGTACATAGAAAATGCAGAGTTGGCTCTTCTCTAACAGCAGCACTTGCAATAACTATTTTCAGACTGCTTAGTCACAGTGACAATCTTTGTCTTCAAAATCAATAAATGGACTAAGAAAACTAAAGGCATTTCCAGGGAATTACTACTCAACCCAAACATGCCTGCTTTCTGTTGGAACTTTCTTCCGAAGTGTCTAAGCAAGTAGTTCTCTGAACTTGATCACAGTAACACATTCTTACTTCTTTTGTTGTTGTTTTGAGGTAGGGTCTCACTCTAGCCCAGGCTGACCTGGAATTTACTATGTAATCTCAGGTTGGCCTCCAATTCACGGTGATCCTCCTACTTCTGCCTCCTGAGTACTGGGATTAAAGGTGGCTGCCGCCATACTTGGCTCTTTATAATTAATTTTTTTGAGACAGGGTGCTGCTGCTACATAGTCTAGACCAGCTTGGAATTCATGACATAACCTAGGCTGGCCTTGGAACTTGTGATCCTCCTGCCTCAGCCTACAAATAGTGAGATTACAGGCATGTGCTATCACACCTAGTTAAATGTTGTTTCTTAATCTGTTGATATGTCTTTTCTTCCTTTTTTCCCCCCTATGAGAAAGGGTCTCATGTATCACAGGCTGGCCTTCAACTTGCTGTGTTGCTGAGGATGACTTTGAACTTCCGATCCTCTTGCCTCCACCTCCTGAGTGCTGGTATCACAAACATGTGCCATTACACTTTTTATTTTTATTTTTTTGGTTTTTCGAGGTAGGGTCTCGCTCTAGCCCAGGCTGACCTGGAACTCACTATGTAGTCTCAGGGTGGCCTTGAACTCATGGTGATCCTCCTACCTCTGCCTCCCGAGTGCTAGGATTAAAGGCGTGCGCCACCACACCCGGCCCTACACCTAGTTTTATGCTTTGAGGGGTCATACTAGGTAAGCATAAATGAGCTACATCTCCAGCCTTGGGCACGCTTCTTTACTGCTTTGAGAAAACAGGAGGCAAGAATACAAATAACAAATATATTTACTAGGAGCTTATAAACCAGACAGACCTTTACCCCCACCCATCCACACATCCATTCAGGACCCTAGGCTTGGTAAATACCTGCGTCCTCTGCTGACTTTTGAATGGCTTCTGCTAATTCTTGGTCTGCAATCTCTTCTGGCCGAATGTCCTCACGTCCAGCGCCATATGCCAACCGGGCACACTCTGGCAGCTCTCCCTCAGGAAGGAAGGTGGTCTGTGAGCCTGTAGTGCCAATCACTAGCACATTTTTCTTCAAGTCGATAGAACACTTAAAAAGGAAGAAACCGAAGAATGATGACAGCAGATAAAACCACACGGAAGAATAATATGCCACTATAAAGAACACTAATAGGGCCTGGAGTGCAGTGGCCAAAAGCACTTACTCACAAAGTCTATAGGCCCAGGTTTTATTTCCCAGTACCCACGTAAAGCCAGATGCACAAAGTGATGCATGCATCTAGAGAGTGTCATGAATCCCTGCAATGTCCCATACTCTCATTTTGCTCTCTGCTAGTAAATAAAAAAAAATTTAAGTATTAAAAACAAAACACCAAAAAAAAGAGAAAAAACAAACAAACAAACAAAAAAAAAAACACCATACTGTGAAACTTTACTACTCAGTAGATACTAATTCTTCAGTGAAGGTAATATATTTTTAAAAACTTTTTTTGGCAATTTCCATACCTATACATAATGCATTTTAAAAAAAATATTTTATTTATTCATTTTCAAGCAGAGAGATACAGAGAGAGAGAGAGAAAGAGAGAGAGAGAGCGCACACCAGGGCCACCTCCTTGTGGGGCTGGCTTATGTGGGTCCTGGGGAATTGAACCGGGGGCCTTAGGCACTGGAGGCAAGTGCCTTAACCTCTGAGCCATCTCTCCAGCCCACATAATGCATTTTGATCATAATCCCATTCTATTATTTTATTTTGTTCCTCTGGCCCTTTCCCCTGAACCCCTCTTTCCAATGCTTCTACTTTTATGTCTGAGGGTCTTATATCTTCACTAGGCTATAGAATAAAATACAAATATTACCACAATTGAATGTATCCTCAAATTTTCCCCCTGTACTAAGAAAGCATTTTCATTTCCCACAGCTCTTAATCTTAAGAGTTCTTTCCAGATATTGTTTAACCAGCATCTAAGAATAAAGATGAACTAAGCATTCACAATAAATCATCAAAAAATTACTTGAAGCTGTGCACACCTTTAATAACAGCACTCTGAAGGCTGAGGTAGGAGGATCACTGAGAGTTCAAGACCAGCCTGGGCTAGAGTGAGCTCTAGCCCAGCCTGGGCTAGAGTGAGCTCTAGCCCAGCCTGGGCTAGAGTGAGACATTGCCTGTTGTAGTCAGCTTCTCATTGCTGAGAAAAATATCAAATGAGAAGCAGCTTGTGGAAGGAAAGGGTTTATTTTGGATTATAGACTTATGGGAAGCTCCATGAAGGCAGGGAAAAATTATGGCATGAGCAGAGGCTGGACATCACCTCCTGGCCAACATCGGATAGACAACCACAGGAGAGTGTGCCAAACACTGGCAAGAGGAAGCTGGCTATGACACCCAACAACACACTTCAAACAATGTTCCACTTCCAAAATTGCCATCAGTTGGGGATCAAGCACAGAACACACAAGTTTATGGGGAATCAAGCCACCACACTGCCTCAAAAAATAAATCGACCTATTTGATTTCTAATCAGAATCTTAATATTAAAAACTGGAATAAAACAAAAAACAAAACAACAAAAGAAAAACAAAAAGAAGCCGGGCGTTGTGGCGCACGCTTTTAATCCCAGCACTCAGGAGGCAGAGGTAGGAGGATCACCATGAGTTCAAGGCCACCCTGAGACTATATAGTGAATTCCAGGTCACCTGGGCTAGAGCGAGACCCTACCTTGAAAAACCAAAACCAAAACCAAACAAACAAAAAAAAGGAATCAAAATATACAAGACCCAACAGATCTGTAGAGATTTCACAAGGACACATTCTATTTCTCTCTGGCGAAGTTCTTTGGTGTTATGTCTGTTAGAGTGTGTGCGATATATAATGTGATGTACATGTGGTATTTGTACGTGTATGTGCAAATATGCATGAGTGGGGAACCCAGAGGAGAATAGCAGGTGTCCTCTGTCACTCATCCACCTGTGTTCTTCAGAGCTGCAGCTTTGTCAGACTGGCATCTGACCCCAAACCTCTCCTATCTGCTCCCCACAAGACTGGAGTTACAGGCATGAGTGGCCATGCCCAGCTTTTTATGTGGCTGTTTGGGAATCAACCTTAGAGAGAATCAGGTTTTCATGCTTGTATGGCAAGCATGCTTACCCACTGAGCCATTTCCTCAGTCCAGATTCCATTTAATGAAGCATCACTTTATGACAACACAATCAACTAAGGTCATTTCCAGTTTTGGAAAGTCATGGTTCTTGGGTTACAATAGAAGTGATACGATAAGACTCAGCAGTTAATGCACTTGCCTGCAAAGCCTAATGACCCAAATTGATTGCCGTTACCCACATAAAGCCAGATGCACAAAGTGGTGCATGCATCTGGAGTTCATTTGCAGTTGCTGGAGTCCCTGGGGTGCCCATTCTCTCTCCCCCTATTTTCTTTCTTTCTGTATCTCCCTGCTTGCAAATAGGAATATTTTAAAAAGGAAATGATGTACAGTAGCTATATGCCAAACACAGATGGGAGCCAGGCAAGGTGGTGCGTGCCTGTAACCCAGCACTCAGGGAACAGGCAGTCACTTGAGAGTGACTTCCAGGTAAGCCAGGGAAACCCAACAAACAAACAAAAACATATTGGGGGGGGGGGGGCAATGAAGGTTTTAATTACCTGATGCCGTTTCAGCATGTCTAGTCCCAGGAGCATGTCCATGGGCTGTTCCTCAAGTATAGAGAAGGAGCACGCCAGGAAGTCTCCTTCAATCTGCACCTGAGCTAAAGCACACAAAGAGAAGAGTCATGCCATCTGTTTCACATGCATACCCAACCTGCTCTCCCATGCCTGCAATCCTACACACAGCTGGCAAAGCCATGAAGGGCTGAGCTTATGAAGTGGACACATGGCTGCCAATAGGACCAACACTCAGCTGATGAAGACAGCCAACATAGGGGGAAAAAATTAATAATAAAACCAATTTCTCTGTTAACAAACTGCTACCTATGTACTTACAAAAGATCTCCTACCAGTGTGTGCGTATGTGGAGCCCAAGTGTTGAGCTACACTGGTGCACAAAAAGTTTTTTTTTTATTTTTTGGTTTTTCGAGGTAGGGTCTCGCTCTAGTCCAGGCTGACCTGGAATTCACTATGTAGTCTCAGGGTGGCCTTGAACTCACGGCAATCCTCCTACCTCTGCCTCCTGAGTGCTGGGATTAAAGGAGTGCGCCACCACGCCCAGCAAAAAGTTTTTTCGAATGCCATTATAATTGGCATTTTAAGTATTGTAAGCTAACCTCCATAAAAGAAAAGGGTTTATTATTGCCTATTATAATCAAATTTCTATTTGATAAAGAGATGTCTCTGCCTGCAAGCTCATGCCTCACAGCTTTTGTCAAATACCTCTCAATTTAAAAGTTACTCTGCGCCTATGAAACAGCAAGAGGCAAAGTACAAGTAAGACATGGTCAGTATAAGCATGCTAAATATCCATGCACCATTCCAGGTTGAGAAACAAACGGGCTGGAGTGAGTGCTCAGTGGTTAAAGGCGCAGGCTTGCAAAGCTTTTGGGCCTTGATGCAATCAATTTTCTAGTACCCATGTAAAGCCAGATGCACAAAGTGGTGCAAGCATTTGAAGTTAGTCTGAAGTGGTAAGAGGACTTAGTATACCTAAATTGATATTTTCTCTGTCTTTCAAATAAATAAGTACATAAATAAATAAGAGAAAACGAATATAGAGGTTCCTATGTGCCTCACTCATCCCAGTTTATTCTTTGCTTCCTCCAAATATCCTAAGTATCCTGGTTTTGTGTTAATCATTTCTACCTTATTCCTAAGGACAGCAAAAAATTTGAGATAAGAAGAAACACAATCTTGGACTAAGGAACAAATGACAGTGAAGAAAAGCAAGTAGCAAATCAATTTAACATCACAGAACCAACACACCATTTAGGAATGGTCACACCAATTTTCCAAACGGCAGCAGAGGTGGCAGAAGTAGCAAGCCAGCTCAGTTTGTATGGGCAGTTAGGCCTCTCCCGCCCCCTGCTGGGCTACATGAGCTTTCACCATGGGTGAAGACAAGTTTATCACTCTCTTAAGAGACCCTGTGATTGCCTCCCCCAGGTTTTGGTGCCTCCATTGCACAAGTGTTCGTGTCTTGGTTTGTAATCCTCTCCCAGTGGGAAGTGTGTTCAGCCTACTAATGGTAGCAGACTGTTTACTCCAACTATCATTGACCAGCTGCCCCTGGCAGCTTATGCAGTGCCTTCCAGCACTACAGTAACTACCATCTGGGGGCTGGTTACCATTCTGGACCTCGCAGGGTCTCTCAGTGCTGATAGATGGCTTTCTGTGGTTTCTTTAGCAATAGGGTCTTACCTCAGGCCTGGGATGGGTATTCAACAAAAGCTTTAACAGAATCCTGTCTTATTTTTGGGACTTCATGGGTCACTTTGGTCAACAGGTCAGTGAGGGAAGGAGTCAGTGACTGGGGCCAGGAGTTGCAGGAGGATTGATCAATTTTTCATGGGCTTTGACTCTCTCCCCTTCTATTCACAGCCCCTCTTGCCAGATGATGCCCACTACTTGCTCAAAAGGTTACAGTATGCAAGTGAAGATTTTATGATTTTGAATCATGTTTTATTTAGCTTCATGCTTAAAGTCACCCCCCCCCCCATTCCTTACTCCTCTTTCACAAATTCTCACTTTTCCCAACTGGTTTGCATAGAATTTATAGTTAACCTGGTTAGGAACCACATATGAGGGAGGCAATCAACAGCTTTTAATTTGGCCAAGTAATCCATTCATTGATGGGGAGCCCTTGACTGGAATTGGGGACTCAGGGCGAAATGCATTGGGAACCAAAATCCTGGGCCCCCAAAGTGAAATTCACTTTACAAGTGACTTACAAAGAAGCTACTCACAACAGAATCGAGCCAATTCAGAAATGTGTATCTCAGTTAATCTATACTGATCTCACTCTCTGATGGAGATTCTGTTTGTATTTTTCAGAAGGCAGCGAGAGAGTGTGGTCTTTCCAATTCTACCAACAAGCTGCAGGCCGATAGCTGACATCCTGGCAAGAGATGAGCCACCCCAGACCTACTGTGGAGTATCCACATGGAACTCCACAGAGAGTGGTAGGATAAGCAAGAGACCTATAACCACAACCAATCAGTCAACCCAGGACAAGCCAGTGAGACAGACACCAACAATTTTCAACACAACCTAAAGCAGAAATACAGAGACCCCTAAGACCTCAACAATAAAGCAGGCTTAATACTCACCCACCATGACTCAGGGAACTGAGCAGAAGAGGGTGCAGAAAGATTGTAAGAGCCATGGTGGAGAATATCCAGACATTGCCCACCTCAATAACAACATACAAAGGGGGGTGGAACTGACTTGACTCCTAGGCTATCCATAACCGCCTACCCCATGGACTAATCCAGACTGCCCACAGAGGAAGATACCCAGCTGATTGGGGACAAGGAAGAGGGAAATTGGGGAACTGGGGATACCATCACATTATTTGCTCAGTGTATCTAAATATGGATAATAAAGATATAATTTATATATTAAAAAAAAAGACCCTGTAAACAGAGAGGTAGGACAGAGGATAAGAAAGGCAGTACAAAACTGAAGCCCAAGGGGGAGGAACTGGAAATTTATAAGATTCCTGCCCTTTTCTGGAAGTGAGCAGAAGTTCATTTACAGACTAGGAGCAGGTTTGTGAATGAAAATGATAGGAAGGCAGGGGAAGCTGAGGAAATCCCTCCATCACACACACAAAACACATGGAAGAAAAGAAATAAGAAATTGGAGGATGAGACTAAAACAGAAGATCATCTTGACTGAAAGAAGGCCCCCAAAAGGGGGGAGGGGCAGATGGAGAGATGGTTCAGGGGCTCAGGCAGTTGCTTACAAAGCCTAAAGGCCTGGGTTCAATTCCCCAGTACCCACATAAAGCCAGATGCACAGTGATGTAGGCACCTAGCGTTCATATGCAAGGGCAGGAAGTCCTGGCTAGCCCATTCTCTCTTTGTCACTTGCAAATAATTAAATAAGCAGGGTATGGTAGTATCAGTCTTTAATCCCAGTACTTGGTAGGCAAAGGAAGGAGGATCCTTGTGAGTTCAATGGCAGCCTGGGCTAGAGTGAGCCTACCTTTAAAAAAAAAACAAAACAGTAACTCAAGGGTCTGAAGGGACAGTATGCTTAGCCCGGGGGTTTCATCCAGATGCATTTCTGATAAAAAGACCATCAAGTGCCGGGCGTGGTGGCGCACGCCTTTAATCCCAGCACTCGGGAGGCAGAGGTAGGAGGATCGCCGTGAGTTCAAGGCCACCCTGAGACTACAGAGTGAATTCCAGGTCAGCCTGGGCTAGAGCGAGACCCTACCTCGAAAAACCAAAAAAAAAAAAAAAAAAAAAAGACCATCAAGTGCACCAGGGAGATGGTTCAGTGGGTAAAGTATGCACCAAAGCCCTGGGGTTTCATCCAGATGCATTTCTGATAAAAAGACCATCAAGTGCACCAGGGAGATGGTTCAGTGGGTAAAGTTCTTTCCTTGCAAGTCTGAGGACCCTGGGGCTCAAGTAAAAATGCCAGCAGCAGTGGCAGAAACAGAAGGATCTCTGGGGCTTGTTGGCCAGTTTAGCTTAAGTGCCACCTGAGAATCCCACCTCTGGCCTCCACAAACATACATATGCATGCACTTAAAACACACACACACACACACACACACACACACACACACACACACACACACACACACACACAGAATAAGGCCTGGGGTGATGGCTCAGTGGCTAAAGTCTTTGCCACAACACAAGCATGGATCCCAGAAACCATGTAAAGCCAAGTGCTGCAGCACAAGCATTTGGAATCCCATTGCACCTCTAGCAAGGAGGATCTCCAAGAAGCTATGGGCCAGCCAGCAGCCTGGTGAGCGCAAGAAGCAAGCAAAATGAAACCCTGTCTCAAACAAGATGTACCGTGAGTACTGACACCAAAAGTTGTCATGACCTTCACACATCTGTACTCACATTTATAAGCACGTGCACATACACTAAGTGGCAATCCAGACTTAGGACAAGAACTGTATCAAAACACTCAGGTCAAAAGAAGGATCGAAGCTGATTTGGAAGGCAGAAGTAGGAGGATCGCTGTGAGTTCAAGGCCACCCTGAGACTAGTGAGTTCCAGGTCAGTCAGGGCTAAATCAAGACCCTACACCTTAAAAAAAAAAAAAGAAAATAGGATGGAGGCCAGGCATGGTGGCACATGCCTTGTCACAGCACTTAGGAGGCAGAGGTAGGAGAAGCCACCCTGAGATTACATAGTGACTTCCAGGTCAGCCTGGGCTAGAACAAGACCCTACCTTGAAAAACAAACAAACAAAAAGAAAAGGACTGGCAGGCTCAAAGAAGGGGGTCCAGCTTCTACAGAGCAACACCAACAAAGGGACAATCACTACCCAACGTCACGACTTCAGATGCAGCCATGCTGACGTTTATGAGGAAGTTACAATAGCCACAGAGCAGGTCTGGGACCACCAGTCCAGTCTTTTTGACAGAATAAAATATGTAGAGTATATGGACATATTTAAGTCACTTATGTTACTGGGGAAGCATTTGGAGATAAAGAAGCTAGGTCGTTCTCCCACCACCTACAAAGATCAATTATTAACTCTTACTAACTCTGGTTTTCCAAGGTAGGGTCTCACTCTAGCCCAAGATGACCTGGAATTCACTATGTAGTCTCAGGGTGGCCTCAAACTCACATTAATCCTCCTAACTCTGACTCCTGAGTGCTGGGATTAAAGGAGTATGCCACTATACCCAGCTTTTAAAATATTTATTATTTATTTATTTGCAAGCAGAGAGAGGCAGAGACAGACACAGAATGGATGGGGGCCAGGGCCTCCAGCCACTGCAAATGAACTCCCGATGCATGTGCCACTTTATGTATCTAGCTTTTTACATGGGTAATGGGGAATCAAACCTGGGTTGTTATGCTTTGCAGGCAAGCACCTTAACTGCTTAACTTGGAGGCCCAGGTGTACCCATTCTCTCTCTCTGTCCCTCCCTCTCAAATAAATAAATAAACCCTCTCTCCAGCCCCAATTATTAACTCTTAAAAGAATATGTAAATGAAAGAAAAACAATCATGCTCAATTCTCAAAAGAATCTACACAGTAAAGAGCAGTATCAGCTTACTATTTAGAAATATGGCACCTAGGGCTCAGGGTGTAGCTTAGTGGAAGAGTACATGCCTAGCAAGCATGAGGCCTGGCACCACAAACAACAAAAAAAAAAGCACACACACAAAATCAAACAAACAACCTAAAAGAAGCTATCCAATATAATAGTTTATCTCCGAGGAACAACAGCAAAAATATGTACATACATAACCTTGGTAACAAAGAAACTAAAAACCTTTAGGGAGAAAAACTTTTAGGAATTAAAATATAACACCCCAGAACATTTTAAAAAATTATTTATTTGCAAGCAGACGGGGGGGGGGGGGGGGAGGAGGAAAGAGAGAGAGAAAGGGAGGTAGGAAGAGAAGGAGGGAAGGGGAGGGAGAGGGAGAGGGAGAGAGAGAAAATTGGTGTGCTAGGGTCACCAGTAGCTGCAAACAAACTCCAGATACATGGGCCTTTTCGTGTATCTAGTTTTACATAGATACAGGAGAATCAAACCCGGGTCATTAGGCTCTTTAGGCAGGCACCTTAACCACCAAGCCATCTCTGCAGCCCTTCCAGAACCTTCCAACTTATCATTCTACAAAAAGATAGCAGCCCCCATGCTTTCCTCACCTAGATGCACTCTGCCAATGATCTTCTGTGTACCTACTCCCTTGGCAATCCCTGCCCACCGACGGTCTACCAGTCTCATTATATTACACCTTTCTGCACAAGCTTGGCTCATAATAGTCATCTGGGCACCTGGAGAGAGAGAGAGAAACATCAGATGATAAAAACACCATCCACATTTGTGGCAAGAACTCAAAAATACAGCACTGACAAGGCAGAAAAATGTATATCCCAAGGCTTTTGGCATCGTTCCTATCTAGCAGGTGCCCTGTTTTGTTACCGTGCGTGTGAGAGACAAGGTCTCACTATGTAGCCAAGGGAGTTCTTTACTTCCCTTATCCTCTTGCCCCCAACCCCTCAGTGCTGGGATCAGGGACCTGTAATACCACAGTTAGCTTGCCCTGCTCATTTCACCTTTCATGCCTACAGTAGAATCTGAAAGAAAGGGTGAAAATTGACTGAGGGACAGATTATCTTGTTAATGTAATAACTGAATCATACTTTACCAACATGGGGTTGGGGAGATTGCTCAGTGGTTAAAGGTGCTTGCTTATAAAACCTGACTGCTCAGGTTCAATTTCCTAGTACCCACGGAAATACAGATGCACAAAGTGGTGCATGTAACTGGAATCATCTGCAGTGGCAAGAGTCCCTGATGCATTCTCTCTCTCAAATAAATAAAAATATTGGCCTGGAGAGCTGTCTCAGTGGTTAAGGTGCTTGCCTGCAAAGCAGAAGGACCTGAGTTAAATTCTCCAGTACCCAAGTAAGGCTGGATGCACAAAGTGGCTCATGAATCTGGAATTTGTTTGCAATGGCTGGAGGCCCAGGTGTACCCATTCTCTCTCTGTCTCTCCCGCTCAAATAAATAAAATAAATTAATTAATTAAACATATTTTAAGAATAACTTTACCAGTAGAAAGCAAAATTATTTGGAAGGGCTGGACCTCCTAAAAGTTCAAATGACTATGCCTACAGATAGCATAGTTAAGTTAAACACACTTCACAGAGAATTTCATCTGTTTTCTCAACAGCATGTGTAGTATATGTGGTGTATGCACATGTGTGAACACAGATGCACAACCCCAGGGACATGGGTGTGCAGCGAGGCCAGAGGAGGGTACTGAGGGTGTTTCTCTATCACTCATCCCATGTTTACTCCAGATGAGTTTCACTATACTGGGAGCTCCCCCCAACCCGTCACACTGCCTGACCAGCAAGTCCCAGTGACTCTCTGGTATTTGCTCCACCACAGGACTGGGTCACAGGTATGCACTGTCAGACAAGCTGTTTACATGGGTTCTAGGGAATCAGGTCTTCCCATGCATGCATGGCAAGCACTCTTACACACTGAGCCATCTCCTCAGCCCTGTTTTGTTTGAGACATGGTCATTGTGTGGCCCAAGCTGGCCTTGAATTTACAATCCTCCTTACCTTTGCCTTTTGTAATTACAGGAATGCACTTATATACCCAATTTTCAAGTTATTTTCATTTAAAACTACACTACATATAGCACACAACTTAAAAAACACATAGCGAGGGGGGTGTGTGTGACAGGGTAAAGGTGCTTGCTTGCAAAGCCTCCAACCCAGGATTTAATGCTGCAGTGCCCACATAAAGCCAGATGCACAGAGTGCTGGGGGCATGTGTCTGGGGTTTGTCTGCAGTGGGCAAGTGGCCCTTGGTAAGCCATGCTCACTCACTTGCAAGCGCATCCATCATGTCTCTCCCCAGTCTCCAATGTCCACAAATAAAATGAAAATAAGCCGGGCGTGTTGGTGCACACCTTTAATCCCAGCACTCGGGAGGCAGAGGTAGGAGGATCACCATGAGTTCAAGGCCACCCTGAGACTACATAGTGGATTCCAGGTCAGCCTGGGCTAGAGTGAGACCCTATCTTGGAAAAAAAAAAAAAAAAAAGAAAGAAAATAAACATAGCCCAGGGCTGGGGTTACAGATCAGTTGCCTAGCATGCTTGAGGCCTTGGGTTTGGGACCCAGAAAGAACTGAAAAAACAAAATAATCTAGAAGTCTTCCAAGAAATAGAAGTGAAACTCTATACTCTATAAATTGACAACCAGACCTCTTTCCTTTAAAACTAAGAGCATTTGGGTTACTTTCTATGCTTGTACATGTATCCTGCTAAAAAGTTGTCAGTCTTTATCTACAGTCTCAAGCTCTCCCTTGAACTCTGGCCTCATGCTCCTGTTCATCGGTCATCACTACCTCAGAGCCAAAAGACATATAAAACTCTTCCCCTACCCCCAAATAATTCTCACTTGGATTTCTGTTTACTAACAGAATTGTTTTCTCACATCTTGAAATTCTGGCAGTTTATTGTTCATTCTTCCAGTCTTCTCTCTGTTCTCAAACTCTATCCCAAACCTATAAATAAGGTTTATGCAATGTCTGCTATTTCTGGCCTTCCTCCTTGTAATCATAGCTGCTGGCTGACCTTTCACCTTCTTCTTTCCCTAGTTGATACTTCTCTGTCTTCCAAGTTGCTCTTCGGATATGGAATTTAAAAGCAAGGCAATCATTATGACCTTTAGGGGCGAGGAATTGTACAAATTTGTCTCTGCCTTCAGCTATCCTAAACTCTAGCCTCCTCCAAATCACTCAGTCTCCATCCGCTCACCACAGCATCACAACGTTTGATTTGACCTCATCGACCCTCACTGCATGTTCCAACCTTACATTCTCACTACACTAGACTGTA